>NIPM01000622.1:0-70126 GCA_002738285.1 Holacanthella duospinosa
ATATGAAAGGGTCACTTGGTGACTCAGCCTTCGAACATCCATCGAACTCATGATTGGTGGTTATTTTCTACATAATGCACCATGATGACGTAGTGAAAGTCTTAATTGGTTGAATGTAATTTAAAATGCTTGGATTTTTTTTTATGCGTACAATATAAACAGATATCTTAGAAAAGTTTCAGTTTGAAGACTGTTTGAAAATTAGTTTACAGTTATCTTTTATGTTCTTGGCTGTAAAATTTTAGCTTCACAGATAATTCAACAGAGGTATTGCTCAATTTGTGTCGTAAAATAGTCCCAATATAGTGTTGAAGGAAAAAGGACGTGTATATCTTGGGGTATCGCTTCGTTTGACTAGTGGAAGTTACTAGAAATTACAATATAAATGGATGTAAACCTAGGTCACTCGATAACTTTATTTTTCTTATCATACTTTGGTGGATATTTAAGTGCGTTTAATTTTAACCACTGCCTAATTTTATAAGCAAAACACTTTCAAAATTATAATCACTTTGACGTCTAGAGATCTATACATTAACAAAGATACAAAGAAGTATACCAGATTACCATTAGCTAGCGGGTATCTGGAAAGGTATGCTCAAAATTTCCACAATTATACTTTAAGTTATGGCAAAAAATGATATCGATGTCCCAAGTCGGGATATTGCTTCGTTGACCTTTTATGGGTCAGCAAACGTCAACTATTGAAACTCAACAAACAGGTTTATGGAGTATTTATGGAAAACTTGTGTTGCAGATAATCAAAAAAAAATTGATGTAGTACCCTATGGGTCACCGAATTTCAGTGCTTGGATTTTTACCAAGAAGAAATTCAAATAGTCCAATCATTCACAAAAAATTAATTATAAAAACATTTTGAGTTTAGTTTGATTGTTAATTTGAACTATTGCAAGTACATTTGTTGACAGAAACTTAATGATTGACATTTGGTAACACATAGATTGCAACGATGGGAGCAAAGTGGTGCATCAAATTTTTGGATCACCTGTATCATTAGCTTTCGATTGATCCCTTAGAAGTTTTAGTTGTGTTTCAATAGCTGACTTTTGGTGACCCATAAAAGATTAACGAAACGATGCCTCTGCCTTGGGCATGTATATCCTTTTTTACCATAACTTAAGGTTGTGCAAATTTCAAGTATAACATTACAAATACGCGCTGCCTAATACTAATATGAATATTTCGCATCAGAATAGTAATGCTTTTCGAACATTAGGACACCACACATGGCACACTAAAAATTTGTTTACTTTTCTTGAGCTTGTAGATCAAACTTAGCGATTCATGGACAATAGATACATTATACAAAGTTTGTGATGATATAGGAAATATTTTATAATATGTTCTTAAATATCTGTCAAAATGCTAAAGCTTTGTTAACATTAAGATGAAAATTAACAGTGGAAAATTATTAGGACATCCAGTGACATAATCACGAAGCACGGTTTTGATGCATGAATTCTACCAAGGAACGTCACAGAATTTCATTTTAAAAATTTGGTAATTACTGTGACTAATATTTTACAGCTAATTCTATTGATTCGGCGGCATGTTTTTATATTTAAAAAATATTTAATATGATTAAATTTTACCATTTTTGTTTTGTCAAATTCCTTATTCTGGAGGCAAAGTTGATTTTTAAATTATGTTTCTAACAAGAAACAGTGTTGTACAATTTTCTGTGTTAAAAATGAAGATGGAGAACTATAAGTTATGATTCGGCGCCCGTAATCTAAACCGATGTTGATTAAAGTATATTGTTTAAGCAAACCGTCACATCTGGCATAGCCTCCATCTGAATGACGAGAATTTAAGTCACTAACATGATTTATTACAATTTAATTACGAAAATCAAACGATTGGGACAGCAGTCTTGCCACAGGTCTTAGTTTTTTCTGAACTGGACCTGGACCTGAACCTGGACCTGACCTGAAACTTCAGGTCGGAAATTTTAGGGACCTAAGCATGGACCTGGATTCTCAGGTCAGGTGTTCAGTGATACCTGGACTTGGACCTAAACCTGGATCTGAAGACCTGAAAACCTGAATTGTTCTCCTCAAACTAAAGAATACAACCATATATTGTGGCGGGGCTGACCCGGCACTTTGAGTTTGAGACAGGGATTGCCACAAAAATTTGGTCTCTGGTGGGGTATGATCCCACGTCTTGGGTATTCCGGACCCAACGCACTAACCATTTGTGCTACAGAGCCTAGTTGGGCAATCCTGTTCTCAAACTCAATACAACTCCGAAACTCTCCTTCCTAGTCATTCATTGTCAGGTAAGGAGTCTACTGTCTCATTTATGAGTACAGTGTTGGGGATTGAGTCTTATGCTCAAATCCCCACAATATTGATGAATCACACTTTCGTTTTGTATTTGTTTCAGTTTCAGCTTTTCCTTATCAAACACATTCTAATCTAATCTAATGGCCACAAAAGGTTTGTTAGGTATGAAAGCAACACAAAGCTTTTGATTCAGGTCTTTATATTAATGACCTGGACCTGGATTTGAACAGACTTCAGGTCTCAAATTCTGATGACCTGAACGTGTATTAGAATATTCAGGTCAGGTCATCAGAGGTACCTGGATCTGGTCCTGGACCTGAAACACCTGGTCCGAAACCTGGAAGACCTGAGACCTGTGGCAAGACTGTGGGACAGTCACCGTGATTGGATGGCTAATTAGGATATGGAAATAAAACAACTTAATAATCCTGCGTGCATGAGTGACATAAGCAAAATCTTCGGTAGATTTGTCTTGCAAGTTTCGGCACTCTACATATTTATAAAAAGTATGACTGAAAAATATGAGTGGTAAATAACTTCAAAAAATATGAAAAAAAATTATAAAAATATAAAAATATATAGTGGCCAAATATAGTTACTAATGTACTTACCCAGACAAATAATAGATAAAAATTTGCATTGCAGACTATTGCAAACTTTAGAATTTGACCCATATATTATAATTATAAAGGTGATTAGTCAAAAATTGTTTTTTTTTAAATATTTTTGTTGAAAAAAATATTTCAAAATTTTGATTGGAGTAGTAGCTGGGGAGAAATTATGGCAGTGGCGTCATCCGCAATGTTACAACATTTACTTTTGCTTAGCAAAGTAGGACGAGTTGCAGATCCAAGGAAAGTGAGAAAAGTGATTTTTCCTATTTAAAAAATATTTGGGAAACACCAACACTCTTTACCTACAACCAATCAAAAAAGGGTATCATAAAGTTAGCCAAACAGAGATACCTGTTGTTTCTACGAATCTCATCTGTTACTCTGTACTAGTCTTTCAAATGGCCAACTTTATTGCTTTATCTTTGTGAAAATTGATATTTGACCTCTGAAAGCCATTATAGCTAGCATAGGGTTAGCAGATGCACCTGTTGAATTTACTTGAAACTGGAGACAATCATGATCGTCACTTCCTGAGCAATATTGAATTCCTCTTCTAGATTCTAAGATTTTTCTTAAATTCTAGAGCTCCAGATTCTAAGAATTTTCTCGTCACCTCTAGAAGTCACATAATTAAATAGGTAGTAAAATCAATATAACCTGTATAAGTCAAGGATCAACTCTTAGAAACTAGAGCCCCATTTAAACATTATTGCAGAGGTCAAAGTCTGATTGTGTAAGGTTTTCAAACAAATCAAGCAGATCCCTCTTTACGCATGTTAACTTGGATGTTTTGTTGAGGTCAAGTATCAATTTTCATAGTGGTACTCCTTCATAAACGAGTAAAGTTTCCATATTATTACTACTACGTGATAGCAAATGTTTTTCGTTAAAATTACTTGTGCTTCACCTTAAATCACTATCTGCTGTTCCTTTTATGTCTTAATTCATTCATAATCATGTGCTTCTACTTGATATTATAAAATATATCCCATGTAAGAAACCACAAGATTAGAACTTATGATTTGTATTGATAGTTAATAATCATAAGTCCCAGAATATAGTTCCAAATATTTGTAAGTTTGCAGTAGTTTAAATTTTGTCAAAATTGAGCATATTATTTATTACTTTAACAATAAAATCAATTATATAACAAAGTTATTACAAAACTCCGATAATCTAAAGTTAAAGAGTCAAAGGAGTGAAATTATATCCCAAACTCAAGGAGTCTCTAAGGTGCAAAAGTATGAACTTATTATTAAGTAGTACTGTAGTAACAGTTTTATTATTTTTGTATACTTTAGTATACCTCCCATCCTTTACAGACACTTTACAGTCTATTACACGTAACCCAACAAAACAAACAATAAAAATTTATCAAAATTAATATAAGGGGTATAAAGGGTATCACAGAAAAAGTAAAAGAAAATTTAAATTCAGCTAACTTCTTAATTTGAATATTTGGAAATCCTTGATGTATCCTAATTCAAGACCCGGTAAATAGGCTGATATATTATTATTTCTCAACTAGGATAATAACGTTATTTCCATTAGTTGTGTTGTCCATGCATACAGAGCATTTATTCAAGTGTTGACAATTCTGAAAAAAAAAATTTGTTTAGTCATATAGGATGAACAACATGACATTGGCTCCTGAAAAATTTAATAGTTATCGCTGATGTTGTCAGGTAATTAATTAGTACATACCGTAATTTCGAATAGACTACATCATGTTTCATATACCTAACTTCCAATTGCCCAAACGAATATATAAGATAATTACCAAACTTTAAATTATACTGTGTACTTTTAGCTTAAAATTACTCATTTTACGTATTACGATACATATTATTCATTGCCTGGTCTTCAAAAAAATTTCTATCAGTTCCATTCAATTCACTCTTAGAGTAATCTATAGAGAGAAGAACGTGCAGGAACAATTACAAACACAAAATTTTCAAATCATAAAATTTATTTTGAAAATCAAAATACATTTCAGTAATACAGAGAGAGAGATTAAGTCGGAGACATTACGCCTTCTGTTAACACATTTACCCATCCATTAGCCATGGGCATTCACGAAAAAGGGCGATTTCAATATTAAATTTAATTATTTACAAAAGTTGTTCAGGCTATTGAAATGAGTAACTCCCCCTATGTTTTTTATCGGTGATGACCCCCGTAAGGTCAAAGGTCAAAGTCAATCTCCGTGTCTCTTGTAAGCGACAAAACAACTGGACATTTTCTTGTGCATAGCCTTATGGAGTAACAATTTGTAAATTGGAGAAATTTTTATTACTTAAGACTAAGATTAAGTCTAATTTACTATTTTTAACTAAGACTAACTATAAGTTTAATTTATAGTGAAATGTGCAACAAATCCTTAACCAAAATGTTCCAATGCAACCAAATGTGAAAAGAGAATTTTATGATCGGCTGGATTATTGTCTTGGAATGGATGAAGGACAGTTTGAGCAAATGATCCATTAACCTAAGGATTTGTTGCTTTCACTATAAATTAAACTCAGTCTTAGTTAGAAATAGTAAATTTGACTTAATCTTTGTCTTAAGAAAAAATTTTTCCCATTTTGCAAATTTTTACTTTGTGAGGAAAAGTAATGCCAAACGCTGATGCGAGACCCGGCGGCTAAATATGGGGGTAATGTCTCCGACTTAATCTTTCTCTGTATATAGTACAACACAAACGTAAACAAAAAAATTCTTAATGAAACAGTCTCTGATTGACCAAGGGTCTCTGATTGCCTACACCATTTAAACAAACATGAGTATATTCTGGTCCTGAAAGCCGGAAGTTGCCATTAAAGTGCGGTTATGTGCCATGCATGCTCTTCAAATGTGATGACAATAGGCGGAGATTGACAATAAGAGGTGTGACAAAAGGCAGAGTATTTAGTAGATGAGAGCATGGAGTTTATCCGGAGGAGAGCCAACAGGTTGACAATAAGCGAAGTGTGACATTAAGTGGTAGTGACATAAACTTAAACCACTGTATTTATTTTTGAATTTACCCTGATTTTCTAATTTGTTTAAACCAAACCCAAAATCTGTAAGGGACTTGAGTTATCTCGAACAAGTGAGTCTTATTTAGTTTCAAATTCAGCATCGCTTCCAACGAATGAAAAAGTGAGCAGCAGTATTCTTTCACAAATATCCATAAAACATAATATTGAGACGGAGAAGTCGCCAAGGACATCCTGGCGACTCAAAATAAATTAATTAAAAAAGTTAAAATTATGTTAGAATTTGGAGTCTCTGTTAATTTGATTTATTTACACATGTGGGAAATGAACAAGAGAGGATGAGGACAGGGATGAAGGGTTTTGATTGGTTCAGAATCCTCATGCAGTTTCTTAGGGAACTGCATGAAGAGGTTTTAGTGACAATTTTCATTTCTTCCTGTTCTCATCCGTGTCGAGTTCAGTGTTCACTTGTCTTTTTGTCGAGTCGGAGTCTTTTTGAAAAATTAAAAAGTCAGTCGTCAGTTGTCATTCGTAGAGTTTGGTCGTCTGAGTCCTTGGTTCGTCCGTCTTTGTCCTGTCTTTGGTCAGTTGTCTGGTCAGTCAGCAGTGGGGTCAGTCAGGTATTTGTCCTTTGTTATCTTTGGTATATTGTGATTTGTCTGTTGTCCCTTGGGCAAGGGCGACAGATATCATTAAGCAGTGGTCGAGGGGTACTTTCTGTCTCCCTGTCACAGGTCCTGTCAGGAGACAAGACAGAGAGACAGGAAGTAACCAGAATCGAAGGATTCGGTGGTGTACTCTGTCTCGTGGTCATTCGTCCTGTCAGGAGACAGGACAGAGTACGTCACCGTCACAATAGTTTACTTTTTACTTTAATTTTATTATTAAGTAACCCTTGAGTTAATTCAATACAAGTTCAAAATATCCTCATCTTCAAACTCTTAATATACTCCATTGGAATTTTTACAGTAATTAATTGATTTGTAAGTCGAGTTTTAATGACCTACCATGTCATCTATTCACAAATAGTTATAAAATTAATTTGTAATTTCTATTACTATCAACTGCGGTCACCTTTTATCTGACTATGAAATAGGATTCCGTGATGTGGCATAGCATTAAATTGGTATCCTCACAAAAAACATTTTTGGTGTTTCATGACAAATTAATTATTTGTGGGATTTAGTAATACCGGAACATCCTACAACTGGAATAATTCTTTGGCATGAAATTCATCAATCCTCATTTGTGTGAATATCGACTCTCTATAAATAACGTTGTTGTTCATCGAGTAAGTGCAAGTCTAATCTAAGGAAATTTGAAAGTATAGATATACTTGAAGAAATTCATCCCTGTAATATGGGAGGAGTGTGGCTACAAATTTTGATTCTTCAAAATTTCCTTCTCATTTGGGCTAATTCACTAAGTAAATATTTTTGTTTCTATCACTCATAACTCCTACAGATTATATATTTCAATAAAAAATACAAAATTCAGTCGACTTAAAATAAATTTCAAGCATAAAGTCTGGAATTTTGGTGAAATGGAAATACAAGCTTACCGTCGTAAAAATGTTTCTACAGTAACAATCCGTTGTCCACAACCTATACCCATTACTTAATTTAATTATTCATGCGCTGAGTTAGTTATAGCGTCGGGAACAAAAAATTGTAACAAACCGAATTGAAATATATTGATGCAAAGACTGTACTTACAACAAAAATACATAAAAAGCGCACTTATTCAATTCAGTTGAATATTTATGATTTTTAAAAAGCCTCATGATAATTTCATGAGGCTTTTTAATGTCTCTGTTTGCCTCCAGTGAAGATAATAAGTGTATGAAAAGTTTATGGCGTGTTTCAAAATAATTTGAATTTTTAACTTTGTTTTAGAGTGTTTTTTTTAACTTTGGGAGAATTAATACTTTTCAAAATCCTTGCATGTTCACAACAATAAAGTATAAAAATAAACTCCTCCCTAAAAACTCATAAATTAGAAGTGCTTACATTGCGAACTCAAGTGCATCATAACACGTGGGTTAACGCTGATTTTGTGAGATGCAACTTCTGACGCATGCGTTGAGACTTCGTGAGTTTCAGGCGCACGTACATTGTGAATATACCCTTACTCAAACATATAAACATCTATTCTTACATACTACCATATCTTTGATCAATGATAAAATTAAACTTAAAAGTCGAACTAGAACGAGTAAATATAAAGGCTTAATTGAATCAATTACTCACAATAGTGAATCTTTCAAAAAATCGTTTGTGTACAGAGCCACTCAATTATGGAACAAATTTATCTTACATAACAAAAACTTACCCGATAATTTTAGCAAATTCAAAGATAAAGCCGCTAAGTTCGTAATGATCAACAGATCTGACTTATTTACATATTAATCCATTTACTTAACCAAAAAGCTGATTCAACATCCACTGCTTTTCCAAACTTATGATACTGCCTATTACCTTCTTACCGTTTCAAGACGATTAATCAAACAAAACAATGGTGAAAATGAACTTTGAGTTTTTTAAATAGTAAATAGTAAATACTAAATTTTGAGTTAGTTAATTACTCTATAACAATTATTACCATCTACCTTTTCAGTACTTTCACTACTTATCAAATTTTAATTTCATGATCCAATCATAACTTGTAAACTATATCCTGATTATCAGGAGTGTCTAAGTTTATTACCATTTTCTGTTCTAAATGATTCTTATGACACTTAAATAATTACATTGAATTGAATTGAATTGAATTTCTTTAGTGACAATAGGTCACCCACCAGGACTTAAATTTGAGATGTTGTTGTAATTTAAATTGCTTAATAAACCGTTGTAAACGGAGTAATCATGTGTTGCAGTGCTAAAACGTAAGCAGGAATGTGAACGTTAGATCGATATAGAGAAATGTTGGTTGGTAGCGAGAGAAATTTGGCGGTAGGGAGGCCGGGGTAATACCTGGGGTCAGATAATGCCCGGGGTCGGGTAATACACAGGGTCGGGTATTGTCCGGGGTTGGGTAATGCCCTGGGTCGAATAATTCTAAGTTGATAGGTTGTTAGGTTGTTAGGATGCGCAGGGTGGAGTTTAGGCATGTGCTATCCTGTAATGTATTTAAAGTTATTATTTAACATGTAAATTCCCATAAAGACAAAAATTGAGTTTCGGGAGAAAAAAAATAGGTCACAGTTGACGGATACGGCTCATCTTCGAACTTGTCCGTTCCTAGTTCATGGGGTATCGATTAGTGAAACCCGCATCTCCATCCGTCAATTAGCTTTTTGAGTTTGAGCGCCGATGGATGGACGGACGGACGTACGGACAAGACAGATCTATAGTGTGTTTGCAACACATATTAAGCATTGTTTTTCATATTGAAGATGATGAGAATGACCAAAAATCAAATTTTTTTTTCCGCTGCTATAAATGAGTGTTAATTTTCTTTATTTCGTTTCGTCTTCGTTCAAGAACTTTCATTTCGTTATTGGTTCCACATAATTATATTAGCGTGGAAAATTTTTATTCATTGTTAGAATAATTGTAATAGAATCACCAATGTTGCTATGAGGAATTTTGAAAAACATCTTTGATAATGTTAATCCATAAATCCCTTATGTCAAAAAGTTTAAATTTTCCAATTTGTCGATTACGTAATCGACGTTAAAATGTCTGTTCGACATCCAGCTTCTAAAAAGCAAAATTTGAAGATGTGTCGAGTTAATAAATAAGATGGACTAACCTTATCAAAGATGTTTTTTGTAGATTTCTCATAGCAACCTTCAGAATCACCATGACTCTCACATTTAACAATACAAAAACAAAGAGATCAAATCAACAATATTATTGGACGATGAATAATGGTGTCTGGCAGCTTAGTTGAAAGTATATTGATATCAATTCTGAACATATAGTGACTCGCAAATGCTCACAAGTACTTCTAGCTTAACATGAATGTAAAGTTAGAAATGCAAAAGCATATGTAACCTTATGGCAATAAATAAATTGCTAGGTTGTCTAGCTTGTAAAGGAAACCAGACCAGTAAATTATAAAAACACTTGCGTAAAATCATAGTAACGAATTTAGTTGGTTCACAACTTATGTGATGTAATAACTGTAGAATATTTGAATGAATCCTTTCATTTTTGGCTTTACTGTAGTTCACGAAAAATGGAGATGAGATACAGTTAACAGATTGTTATGAGCGCTTTATACTTATTCACTATAACCTATGCTAAATCTGATCTTTTGATGCATAAAGATTAAGTACAACAGAGAAACTTACTGCAGCTAAACGTGAAATTGTTTAATTTTTTAGAAATTCCGCCACTGGCTATACTATCGAACGTTTCATATGGCAGTGATCCCCAGCAAATTATGGATATTTATTTGCCCGGTGGTCGTGACGCGACAGTATCAAAAGTTTTTGTGCTCATTCACGGTGGCGGGTGGAGTGGAGGACACAAGGAGAGTATGTCAGGATACGCTATATGGTCGATCTTTGCTTTTCCTCGCCACGCCATTGTCAACATGGGCTACAGACTTGGTACTGCTGATTCCCCAGGATTTCCAAAGCAACTTGAAGATATCAAATTGGTTCTTCAATATGTTACAGCCAATCAGTCAGCATTAAAAATCCTGCCAGAATTTGCCCTACTAGGCGCGAGCGCAGGTGCACATTTGGCTATGCTATACGGTTACTCAGTCGACAAATCTCAACAAGTCAATGCTATTTGTAACATTGTTGGACCCACAGACTTGACTGATACGGAATTTACAAACAGCACTAAACATCAGGTGGTTGAAGCAATTTTACCAGCTCTTGTAGGGAAAAAGTCGTTCAAGCAGAATCCGAGTTTATTTGCGGCTGTTAGCCCAGTTTCCTCTGTAACACGCCAATCACCTCCAACCATTTCATTCTATGGGGCGAAGGATCCGCTAATCCCACTTAGTCAAGCTACTATACTTGAAGACAAGCTGGATGACAATGGCGTTGTCAACAAATTTTACATATATGATGATGAGGGTCACTCTTTTGCAAATCCAACAAACCAAGCACATTTCTATAAAAAATTATCATGGTTTTTTAAAACTTACTTGTAAGGCTAAGGGAGTTCTTAAAAAATTACGTCATAAATCAATTTCCAGAGTACTATAGCGTTTACTGCTTTTCAAATCTTTAATGGAGGAAATTCCTTTGTACGACTAATCCCCTTATGATTTCAATTTCGTAAATGTGCACTCATAATAAACTCAAAATATTCCTGCATACACAAAATTAATAAATTTCAAGCTAAGCTTGTATTATGTAAATGGCAAGTTGTATCTTGCCATATTGCTTGTGTCAATTCCACCAAAGTAAAGTTGGAGTTCACCAAATATAAGTAAGCGTGTCATTGTTTTATTCATGGTTCGGAAGTACACCAAATATAAACAACAATCATAACAATAAAACTATGTAGCAACCCATATCACCCATGAACCTCAGCAAACAAAAAAAATATTAAAAAATACCACTGAGATAGTCTTAAGAGTGTCCCAGAAACTGATTACAGCTATAGAAATAGCTGAAAAAATCTAACTTGAAATACTTGACAATAGGGATAATTCGGAAGAATCAATACAGACGATAGTTTGTAGACCCAAATAGAGGCTCCTAGAAGTAGAATTAGCCAGCAAGGTTAGGTTCAAAATTACTCCATGATAAAAACTAACTAGAAATACTTGATATAATAGGAAAACTCCGGCAGAAGTGGAATGATACCTGAATCGGGTGGATAATCCTAGTTTGATCTACTCAATTATTGAATTTGTTAATTGATTTATCCAGAACTAATTTATGGTCTACTTCCATCCTATCTTTATTCCGGCGCCGGACTTACTCTTTCCAAAGGCACGTGATTGGATTAGTAGCATATGCGGGGCGTTAATTTTGACTCAATTGTTTATTTAAGTGTAAATTTCTCTTATTTAACTAAAGGTAAACAATTTTGTTGTGACTTAAAAATTCTCTGGGCTTGTTATTCTACGGTTGAACGTCAACTCACGAAAGATAAAAAAAGTTATTTCTACTTATCTTATTTCACTCTTCTCGCCGTTTCAGCTCTGCTGACTTATCAAATGAGCTGTACAGTTACAAGGATTTAAAACATTGACCCACATGGGTTACTCATGACGCTACAGCGGGCCCCATGGATGCGGTCAGCTATCATTTGGTGTGGACAAAGAACCTCAAACCCTGTGGAGATAGCAGGGAGCCCTTTGCCTGACCTTAATACATCCACTCTTCCCTCTTTTCCAGCGCTGGTTATTTAAGTACAAAAAAGAGGAGTGTGATCCAGAGCAAAGGCCTCTGGAAACCAAAAGAACCATCTTATCCACGAAAAAAATTAAAACTAGACCTTGACTAACAAATTAGATATAAATTAAATAAATTTACCTTAGCTGATATATCAATAGAGTACCGTTACATCAACTGAATACAATAAAAATTTACACTTTTACGATTCTTCCAATGGAGAAATCAAGGGATAAATCTTCACAATGGGTCTGGCGATGATTCCAGCGCTGGATTTCACTGACACAACTCTAACAATCCCATCACTTCCCCGATGTACTTCGATTATCCTACCCAATTTTCACTTCATAGGAGGCACATTGTCCTCTGTCACTGCAAAAATGTCGCCTATCTTGATATTCTCTTGCTCCCTTGTCTATAGTTTGCGTTGTTGTAGAGACGTCAGATACTCATTACTCCAACGCCTCCAGAAACGTTGTGCCAATTGGCGACTCCTTTCTCAGCGGGTCAACTTATTAGTTGAGATGATTGAGATGTCCGGTGCCGGGATAGCAACCAGTGGACCCCAGACCAGAAAGTGCCCAGGAGTAAGTACGTCATCACACCCAGGTTCGGACGACATTTCACACAAACGTCTTGAGTTGACAACCGCTTCCACCTGCGCCAAAATGATCTCGAACTCAGGAAGTGTGAGGGAAGTAGATGCTATAACACGTCTCAGGTGTAATTTGACTATCTTTACTCCATAGATGAGGGATAGTATTAAAAAGGAAAAGCTATTCAGAGTGATTGACGCTAAAAAGCTTCAACCGGTGAGGTCTTTGTAATTTGTAAATTCAACATCAACAGCTTTCATATAAGAAGGGAATAAGCTTAAAATACTATTTACGATAAAAATGCTACTGCGTTTGGCAAATAAAAATAATTGAAATTGATACTAAGCTAAATAAAACAAAGTATAACAAATTATGATTTAGCACAATTAACTAAGCAAATCTAAGTAAATGGACGAAACAGCCATCGTAGAACCATTTTATTTGCTACGAAACCATGTCACAATTGAAAATAGGGGTGCAAAATTCAATTTTGCAATTCTCAAATAACAAACTGTGAATTCACCAGTTCTAAAATTGCTTAGACTTTACAAAAATTATTGGCGTAATTTCTTTGCAATTAACTATAGGTTGCTTATTATTAGACTTAGTAAAATAAATAAAAGAAATAGTAATTGATACGGGAATTAGATATTTGATACTGTGGGAGAAGGGACATTAAAAACTTGGTGTTTGTGGCTCACATATCATTCAAAATCTGTCAATTTTTACAAGTTCGTTTATTTTGGCTGAATATACACTAACATATTCCCTCGTCTTTTATCCCAAGGTGTAAAGACGAGTCTAAATCAATATCATTACCTGCATTTTGCAGGGAACTAGCACTTTTAATACCCAAACAATTGAAACTCAAGAAATAATTGTGGCCTATTCGACCATCAAAAATTTATTTTTCACTAATTGCAACCCAGCTGTCCATTCGCACAACAAAGCATAATTCTCGCAGAACACAGCATAATTCTCGCAGAAGCAAGTCGATATCGACCGATTTATGTCCGCATATCAAACTACAAATCGCAACAATATTTACAAAAACGAATGGTCGCACTCAATCGCAGCAATATGGTTTACACATTCCTGTCGAAATCGTAACTGTTTTATGCTGATCTTATTTTTTTAATCTTACTTTAATAATTCTAATACAGGAAAACCTCTATTTCCGAAACCAGATAACTCAACCCCGTCTCACCTCACGTGGCGGTTACCATAAACATTCAAATAATGTGGCGGGCTAATTTATATAATTATTTTGTGGATTACTATTACTAATTTAATTAAGTTAATTTAATTATTTCTATGGATAAATCCAAACCACTTAAACGTTTGTCATTGTATACAAAGCAGCAAGTATTATTGGATCTAACAAATAAGACCAGAAAAGATGTATGTCAGGCCCATTCAATTAGTAAATCTACAGTTTCTAACATTTTGAAGCAGAAAGGAGGAATTCTCGATTTCAAAGGGGATTCTAAGGTAAGTGTAACTCAAAATACCATAATTTCTGTTAGTTTTATTTTTTGTAACTTCCGTTTTATGGCTTGAGTGGATTCAAATCCTATCGCCTCTCCTTCTTTACTTTCGCATTGTTTTAAGGTTCGGAAATACATTGTCGAGAACAATGTCAAAGAGAAAAATTCAATTTTGATGGAGTGGATTTTAAAACTTCGTGGACAAGGAATTCCAATTTCCGGATGCTTTATTAAAGTAAAGGCAGAAATGACATTTGAAAAATCCGTTTCCAATGGCTGGCTAGAAAAGTTTTTGAAAAGAAATAATTTTTGCCTCCTAACACCACAAGCAAAGGCCAACCGCTCGATGCTGGAATAATTAACTGTGTCAAGCAGAACTATTCAAAGCTTGTAGTGAAAATGCTCGATGTAGGCAAAAATTTAAATGAAATTACTCTTGCTAATGGTATCGAGTTGCTTTGTCAGCCTTGGGGTCAAGTGAAGGATACTACTCTAATTAATTGTTTTAAAACTTGCGAAAAGTTTGAATGATGCTATTGAATTAAATTAATAATAATATTAATAATAATTTTGAATTAAAAATCAGAAAATTCAAAAAAAAAAAAAAAAAATTTTTTTTGAATTCCGTTGACCGTTACGCGACACTTTACGGTACCTGAATGTGAGGAGGGGTGGAGTGAACTTGATTTAGCCAATCAGAGCGAGTTCGGGAAATAGAGGTTTTCCTGTAGATAGATTTGAATTGTTCAGGAAATATTTGTAAGCGAACACCTGGAAAGGTTAATACATTGAATATATTGTGACGGTATGCTTTCTGTCCTGTATGATAACTGGATAATATGACACGGACAGACAGAGACAGGACTGCGCCACTGAATGCTCATTCAATCTAAATCAAAACCAATAATCACCAAATAATTTCAATAACCAAAATTACACACTACAGACGGACTCATCCTGGACTCGGCCGATGACCAACTAACGGAGTACACAACCTTTGACACACAAGACACATGTTAATAATTGCACAAAAGAACTTTATATTAAAACCTAAAATCTATTAAACAACTGAGAGAAAGAACAAATCTTGGCCAACTGTTGAGCAGGACGCGACTGACTAACTAAAAAAACTATCTTCATGCAATTCTATTCTTTTGGATAACTGCTAATGGGCTTTCTTCCAACAAAACTTACCTTAATATGAATCTGTGAACTTATTGCATACTTATACAAAGTGAAAAAAATATCTTGGCTGCGAGCACTAAGCTAGGAGATAACTAACAAATAATTAAATTAGCAAAGTCTGCGAGCATTAAGCTGGCAGTAATAATAACATATATGATAATAATTATTATTCTCGTCGCTGCTGCTCCCACTTAATATGTATTTAGCTATAAACCGTGCATATCATACGTAGCGTTAACTTGAAAGTCGTTGAGAATGCACACTTCATTTGTTGATTGTTATTTCCCGGACATTCTAGGCTGACCTTAATATTTTGCTCACTCAGCTCTACACATTTTATATACAACAGAAGTAAAAATTCAGCTAGACGTAAAATGAATCATCACATTGAGTTAATTGGAACCACACGCAGCATTCCTAATTATGCACGAAAGGGCATAAAATAAGTTAGTTCTTTACATGAGTGAAACAATTGTTTTAAATAGATTTCAAATGGCCGTATACACAATGCGATGTACTTTCCAATGGCCGCAGAAGGGAAACAATGAAAACACTCTTAAAAATGTATAAAAATCTATGTGATATGCTAGTCCAACGAAATCGTAGATCAGTACACCTTAGCAGGGTGTTCACGGCGTTGTCACTTACTCGACATCACTATTACTTTTCCTGATAACATTTGAATTCGGAAAGAACAAAAAAGAGGAAACGTCATTACTTGTTGAGTTTAGGGTATTAGATTATTTAAAATGAGGAAAATAAATAAGGAAAGGGAATTCCCGTTTGTTGGAGGTATGTCTTCAAAGAATGAAGATGTTATGTTGAAGAATATAAAAAGCACGGCTAATTCTATTCAAAAAATATATAAATTCATTACAATTTTGAATTTATTTAACTAAAAATTATTTATTCATCAGTTTCATTTATGGAAGCTGCATTTAGAAAACGTCAAATTGCACTTATTGGGGCATTAGTTATTAGTGAAGATCAAGAGTCCAAACTTAAAAGGAAAAAACGAAGTTGTTGGACAAAGAATTGGAATACTCAAGAGGAAAGAAAAGTATAGTTTTTCAAACACAATAGAATTGTTGATGTTGCAGATTCTCTTGTTCCTGTAATATCCAATAGATAAACTATAGAGTCATAATGAATGAGTGATGATGACACATAAACGTCATCCGCTCCTTGACCAGTCTTTTTGGTACAAACCAATTTAGTTTTTGAATTGAATTTTGTTCTCAAAATATTCCAAATTTTTGAAATTTCGTTAGCTAAAACAAATAATATTTTGTATTTTATATAAATATATAGGTTATTCAGTTACGTGATTTCCGTTCAAGTTTAGTAGCCAATTCCCGGAGTTTCTGACCACGATAGTCCTTGTCATGAAATGATTTATCCGTTACGTCCCAGAGCGGTCTGTTTTCTCAGTAAAATGATACTATAACGTCTTCGTCCAGTTTATCTTGCACTTCAATTTGGGTAACTTTGGTCTTGATTTCATCAAATAAAATAATAAATTTTTTAAATAAGTAGCAAATGATAGGTACAGTTTATTTAATTTGATTACTTGTAAAATCCTCTGATCCAAGTGCAACTTGAAAATCTTTAAGAAGTTCGTTTCTTCGTTTTTTGTTTCCTTGTGCCTGACTATTGGATTTATAGCAATAAATGCATCAAGAATGTTAATTTTCACTTTTGACCATAATTCAACAAGAACTAAATTTGATTCATCCTTCGAATCAGGCATTTTTATTGACATGAAACTTAATAAAATAAGCTTTCTTTGATAAAAAATAAAAAAATTATTTGAATCGAATTTCAGTCTCGCTTTTTTCATTGTCTCAAATCCAAATAAAATTCTATTCTGAATTCATCAACGTCTTATTAGACAATTGAAAAACCAGAAAGATGAATGGGATTCCCATTTTAATTCAGGAAAAATAGGATCGAACCTATCTTTCCTGAATGAAAAGAGAAAGTCCTCAAATGGTGAGGATGGCTTATTAGACTATTGAAAAGAAGGAAAATATTAGGAAAAGCATAGCCTCAGGGTCCCTTTCCCGATTTCAATTCCTCTTTCTCAATAATGTAATAGAGGCTTTACAACGTAACAGGGCGCACAGTCTTTAATTAAGCTAACAAGTATGTTAGGACTAAAGTTAGCAAGATCTTTATATTATACATATCCACTTTTTCCCTCTTTCCAATTATGCCCTCTTATGCCCTCATGCCCTCATTTATTATCCACAAAAGAAAAATTTAACGTCCAATAAAAATAGCGCACAGGAATTCACATTTTCAAATCCAATCCCACATCTAATCTCGTAGATCCATTTCTAATTACGAAGCATATTTACAGAAAACACGACCAATTCAGAAAATTTTCGGAGAGGGATTTTCGAATGCTGAAGTTTGGTAGCATCATCAGTATACACGATCTGACGATTTCTGCAAATATAGAATCAAATATACTTATTGTTGCAAACTTGGTATTATTATCGTAAAACTGTTTTATACTAGCGTTCTCGCCCTTATTATTAATAGAATACAGGGTTATCCAAAGTCCTTTACCCGTCGTACATAGTAGCCTCTTATTTGTATATCGTGATTTGCCATCTTCTGACTTTGCTTAAAATGGAAAATAAAGTACTATAGTTAAACTAATTCAGCAAAAACAAATTTTTACTTCGTAAAATTACTGTTTGAAAATCCGGCGGCTATGACAAAGAAATAAAAGAGTTTCGATAAGCGTTTAGTGGAATTTTTACGGTTGCTCATTTTTTTTGTAACGGTTGAATATTAAATGGCGCACCATGCAATATGGTTATAAGTAGAATAAAATGAAATAAAATTAATTGATAATTTCGACTACTGTGAAGTGCGGTCAGCTTTTATTTTTGAAAGGATTCCGCCTTGTGGCATAACAATAAATTGATACAGCCACATACCAATTTAGTGTTGTCATGCTGCTTTGGTGTTTAATGTCGTAATAATTTAAGGCATTTAATTAAACCGGAACATACTATGAATGCAATATTACCTTGCCATAAAATTAATTAATCATCATTTATGTGAGCATAAGCTGACTATAAATAACGTTGTTATTCATCACACACATGCAAGTGAAGTCAATTTTAGACAATTTGAATAGGCAATAGGCAATTTACAATAAACAAATTTCATCTCCTCACTATGGAAGTGTTGCTCCAAATTCTGTTTCCCCAAATTTCTCTTCTGTTTTGGGCTAATTCACAAGGTAAATATTTTTCTAAGTCGACAAATTGCAAATTATATTTTGTGATACAGAATATTCTGGGTTTAATGACGGAGACCAGAACAACAAATTCGATTTGATTTAGCAGGAGTTTATTACAGCCGTACAAGTTACTATACAAACTGAGTCTTTATCTTGCCGCACCAAGTTGACTAATGGGAGTTTAACACGTAAAAAATGGGTTTCCATTACTAGATTCCATTTCGTCAAAATTACAAGGATCGATTTGAAATTTTGCAAGACTATGCGGAAACACATTTGAAAAATATATTTTCGTTGATTTTCAAAATTATGCATAAACAGTACCTGTTAAACTCCCATTAGTCAATTCTGCTCTAAGTTTTATCAGCAACATTTACCTATCACTTAATTTGATTACGTATACCATGAATTAGTTAGCTATATATCTGGCGTTAGGCAAAAAATTGTGGACAACCAAGGTAAAATATCTTGATGCATAGACTATTACATCATATAAATACAAAGAGAAATATGAGTGGGGATTACTATCAAAAACATGAACCAAATAACATTTAAGTTTTACACACACACCAACAATACATGCAGATTTTACACACAAAAAATTCATGTAAAAATACATGAAAGTTTTACAGACACACGTGGTGAAAATACATGAAGGTTTTACACACACACGTGATAAAATTACAGGAAGGTTTCACACACAAACATGACAAATACATGAAAAAATTCATGAAGAGTTTACACAAACACGAAAAAAATACATGAAGGTTTTACACACACCTCACAAATAGGTGAATGAAGAACAAAAGCTGTTCACATACACACTGTATCTCCCGTTTGGCATTTGAATTTCGGTCAAAAAATTGTGCTAATATTAATAATTAAGTATTTTGAGCTAACAATTGTCATCATTGAATTTTAATATAGTTCTCTCCTGTTATTCGTAGTAATTTAGATTTGACAACCTAGTGTGTACAATTAACATTAGATTAAAATAAATTAATAACTAAAAAAATTATACTCAATTCATTTAACAAAAATTTACGAATAGTATGTAAAAAAAAGTACGTATGAAAGTACGAATAGTATGTAGTATGTAAAAAAGTACGGATAGGATTGCATTATCCTAAGAGGTTTTTACTAATACTTGCTGAAAATAGATGAAGGTTTTACACACTTGATGAAAATACATGAAAAAATTACATAATTGTTTTACACACACATGAAGCAAATACATGAAGGTTGGACACATGGATATTCAATGTTTCCAGGTTTATTTAATTAAAATTTTTGAACAATATGTTCAAACATGTTACCGATTGTGATGAATACTCTTCGGATTCTTTCTGAAATCATGAAAGAAATTATGGTAAATGCATGTCTTGGGTGTTGTTTTCCGTCGGACTAAAAAAATTTCATACGGAAGAAACAAGATTTTTTTTGTAATTAACAAAAAAGGGACTTTAGCCCAATGTCCTTTGCAAGAGGAAGAAGGTGCATTTAAATTAAAGTTCAAATTACACTGTAGGGAAAATTTTAGGGAAGGGGGAGGAGTTTTAATAGTTTGAGAAAGATCATCCAAACGTAGTGTAAAAAAGTAAAAACATTAAGGTCCTTACAATCATTAAATCAAAAGTTATGATTTTTTGAAAATTTCAATTTTTGGATGGTATTTTGAGACAATGTACCAAGAGATCGGGGATTCAAATGCCAAAGCTGATTGTAAATTGGTCCAAAATGTTTAGACAATTTGATAAACAGACACAAACCTGAATATTCCGTTCTATCAGAACGGATGATGATATGGACATGATATGGACATGAACGGATGATGATATGGACATGATATGGACATGAACGGATGATGATATCTGCGGATATCAGAACTGTCTGGTATTTTATGTATAATATTGCATACGTTAATTTGGAGATCCGGTGTAGAAATTATGGAGAGTGAAACATCTGGTTTAGTTAAAAACAGCTAACAATATTAGGTGCAATGCATTTATTCAACCAACCACATTGAATCAGCACTCCTGTTACTTACAAATTAAACACAACTGCGATGCGATGTAAAGTTAAACTAATGAATTTGATAAAATTTGTTTTAGAAATACCACCCTTGGCTATATTATCAAACTTATCGTACGGCAGTGACCCTCAGCAAATTATGGATATTTATTTGCCTGGAGGTCGTGATACGACAGTATCAAAGGTGGTTGTCCTAATTCATGGAGGCGCTTGGAGTGCAGGAAACAAAGAAAGTATGTTCGGATATGCTGTTTGGTCATACTTCGCTTTTCCTCGCTACGCCATTGTCAACATGGGCTACAGACTTGGTACCGCTGATTCCCCAGGATTTCCAAAGCAACTGGAAGACATCAAATTGGTTCTCCAATATGTTACAGCCAATCAATCGGCATTAAAAATCAAGCCAGAATTTGCTTTAGTAGGCTCAAGCGCAGGTGGACATTTGGCCATGCTCTATGGGTACTCCGTTGACAAGTCCCAACAGGTGAATGCCATTTGTAACATTGTTGGACCTACAGACTTGACTGATCCGGAATATACAAACAGTACTAAATACCAGGTGATCGAAGGAGTTATACCAGCACTTGTAGGATATGAAACATTTAAGCAGAATCCGGGTTTATTTGCGGCCGTTAGTCCTGTTTATTCTGTAACACGACAATCACCTCCAACTATTTCATTCTTTGGGGAAAAAGATCCACTAATCCCACTCAGTCAAGCAACTACACTCGAAGATAAACTAGATGAGAACGGCGTCATCAACAAGTTTTATATATACCCAGATGAGGGTCATGGATTTGCAAATCCAACAAACCAAGCCCATTTCTTTAAGAAATTATCTTGGTTTTTTAAAACCTACTTGTAATTCAAGGTTAAACTTGATTACAAATTACGTATGAATAAAATTCGAGAAGATCATGCAGTGTGCTAGTAGAAGCTAGGAATTTAGTTAATTAAATCCATGCAGTGGACGTAGAAGGCTCAAACCGTCTAAACTTTTTATTACTACTGAAGATATTTGCGATTTAGGGCTGCCTTATTCCTAAATTTTACCACCAGCTGTTGATCCAAAGATGAATGGTCGCAACTGGATTAGGTTTTAAAAAATTGAACTGTAATCTCAGTGAAGCTTAACCGAATATGATCCCATCGTCTTCCTGTGCCTGACATGTTTGGTTAAAATTCTATTTACAGTTTTAATCAAACTAATGAAGTTAAGTTTAATGAGAAGACTGGTCGTCTATCTAGGTATAACATTCTGAGCATTTATTTGCTCATGTATGATTTTTGAATATTTTGGAGGAAACCCGTTTCTTAAACATTCCTCATCCATGATTCACGTTGTACGTCCATTTTATTCATTTTTGACATTTGTTTCAAATACTGTTTGAAAAAAAGTTTGCTTTAAACGTGTTTTAAGCACTGTTTAAAACATCGCTGTTTTTATGTAACAACCATACAAGCATACCATGTGAGAATTCCATAGAAATTGTGGCATGGAACAAAATCCGGTAATTATTCAGGCATCTGGGTATTCTGGTTTCTGGAATTTTAACATGTGTTGAACATATGAGATTTCTATGAGGCTATTTATTTGCCTTTTGGGCTGCGGAGTGGACTCATACAAATTCTCAGAAGACGAAAAATGAACACTCCTTGTGGCGAAGGTACAGATAGCATAAATAGAGGTTAATCCTTCGCCTCGGGGAGAAAGGGAGGGTAGTTCGTCTTTGTCTGTCGTCAGGAGAGGAGTTCTATTGTACTTATATTTTGCTTATAATAATAAATAATTATAAATATCGTAGTAACGTAACCTAAAAGAAATTGATCTTTATTTTTAGAGGTATGTGTTGACTTAGTCGGTGCTGGTTCGATCCCCAGAGAGACAAAAAGAGAGAGAGAGAGGCAGACGATTTTATACATCGCTGGAACAGTAAGTGTGTGTAGTGTCGGAGGTTCTTCATCCAACAGAAGCCCGTGGACTCGGCAGGGCTCCATCCCTGCTTAGGGTCAGAAGTCCCGCTCGCCAAACGCTCCATCATCTGCGAGCAACACTAGTTCTTGAAGTTCCTTTAGACACAGCACACCATCCTTTCGGGTATCTCGGTGTGGCTGGGCCGGACGGGACGTTTGATAATAAAGAAAAGATGCCCCGGACGCTCCGGTGACACCCGGGACATCGGGAACCAATACAATATTAATTCCTCACGGAATCCTCGCAAAACGGAAGAGTACAACCCGACCTCAAAGTATCGGGAAGATGTGGATTACGGTCCACCGATAAGTTTTCTAGCACTGGTTTAGTTTAACGAGAGCACTCCTGGAGAGTCCAGGGAGAACCCGGTTCACCCGCGGAACAAGTAGTCCGGAGAGCCCAGTAGTGTTCTCCATGACTCTGAATGCGGAGTTATGACTCTGACTCTGACTCTCATGACTCTGACTCCCCGCGTTTTTGGGAGTCGGGTGCCATTTGATGACTCTGACTCCAAGGGTTTTGGGAGTCAGAGTCATGACTCTGGGAGTCGACTCCCAGACTTGGGAGTCATGACTCTTTTGAAACATGCGCACATGGGAGACTTTTTTTTTTACTTCTTTTTTCCTCACTTACTTTAATCACTTAACGCAAGGTTGCTTGACAAAAAAAATAAAAAATAAAATTTTATCAGGTTACAACATGTCGTCAATTTTTTTAAATTACAAATTTTTTTCATGAATGTTGGTCGACATCTACACCCAAGGTATGGGAATGGAGCTGCAAAAAAAAATTTACATGCAAATATTGTTTCGATAGTTATTTTAAAAAAAAATATTTAAAAAAAAGTTATGAATTATTTATTTAACCTGATTAAAGTGGCTAATTTAATTTCTTGTTGTCAAGGAAACTTGACTAAACGTATAAAAAAATTTAGTTTCAGATTTTCCTATTCTATTTCCCATTTTTGTGTTATGTGACCTAGGAGTCGAGAGTCATGACTTTGACTCTGAATCAGAGTCGAACCCCAAAATTCAAGGAGTCAGAGTCATGACTTCGAGAGTCGACTCCTAACATTTAGAAAGTCAGAGTCATGACTCCCAGAGTCAATTACTCTGACTGCGGCCAAACTGGGAGTCATGGGAAATACTAGAGCTTAGCGAGGGTGACTCTCTGATCTACATATCGGGACGTTTGGAAAACTCAGATAGGAACAGTTGTTTAGCTTTCCAGAAAAACGGGGAAAAGAGTTCTCTCAGTCCGGAGAACAAATTTCAGTATTCCCTTCAGGATTATTAGATTCCCCCTCGGAGAGTCCGGTAACTAGTACCAGACTCGGGACGGACTCCGGTACACCTAGGAAGACCCTAAGTTCGGATAGGTTCGTACTTCTGTACCGAAGTTCGGTTGAAGTTCGTACTTCTGTATCTGAGTTCGGGTAACTCTGTACTTCTGTACCTAAGTTTGGTTGAAGTTCGAACTTCTGTACCTAAGTTCGGGTAATCCAGTACTGCAAAGCGTAAGTTCGGAACGGGTGCGTTGCCTGGTATCCTAGTAGAACAGGCTGAGTGTTCTAATAGGCGGATCGGGTAGAGTAGTATTAGTCTTTTGTGAACTGAGTATCCGGCAGACTGAGTAGTCCGTTCCGCAGAACATCTCAGAATTGTACGACCCGCAGAACATCTCAGAACAATCCGTTCCGCAGAACATCTCAGAACAGAATGTTCCGCAGAACTTCTCAGAACGATACGTTCCACAGAACATGTCAGAACAGTACGTATCGCAGAACATCTCAGAACAGTATGTTACGCAGAACATCTCAGAACAGTCCGTTCCGCAGAACACCCCAGAACAGTACGTTCCGCAGAACATTTCAGAATTGTACGATTGGCAGTACATCTCAGAACAGTCTATCCCGCAATTCAACCCAGAGTAGTCCATTCCGTAGTTTAGATCCCAGGACCCGGAACACAGGAAATCATCTATCGTCCAAACCCACCACTAGAATAGTTGGGTAAACGAAAGAACCTGGCAGGACGAGATAAGTATAGAAGCCCGAGATCAGTCCCAATATTACGAATCCTTCCCATCCGGAGTAAACCCAAAAGGGCATACCTATAAATGCAATATGAGTTAACAGAAATAATTAAAGTCAAATTTTGTTCATTTGTTGAAATTTAAGTTTATTCTTCAGTTGGAAAAGTAATTTTAATTTTGTAAATTGGAAAAATAGTTATTCTAATTAGTGTTCCGCTCCCTCTCAGGAAAACTGAATCAAAAGTTAAGGTGAAAGGAACGGAAACACTAATTAAAATTAATCGTTTTTGATTTTACAAAATTAGAATTACTTTTTTAATTAATGAAATTAATTAAAGAAGGTGCAGATAAGGAGTTAAGGAAAAGACAGGTTAAGGCGCAGGATTTTAAGATTGGATTGTAGTCTTTGGTAAGCACGTAATTTTTTTTAATTTTTAATATTGAATCTCTAATCTAAAAATATTTATGGTTTTGTTAGAATTTCCATTCTCTCGTAAGAGACAAAATGACTTTTATAAAAGTTGATGCAAATGGATAGAGAAGTTAACTTTTCTTTACGACATTTTTTTCTACGGTCATGCGTTTACGTCAAAGGTAATAGTTTGAACACAATTTCCGCATAAAATAAGAAACACATGTGACCATAATCAGTGGCCATAGAAAAAAATGTCATAGGAAAAGTTACTCCTGTAACTGTTTGGAGCTACTTTCGTAGACAATATTTTGAGTTGTTAGAGACTGGAAAATTTGAAAAAAAAAGCTTAGAAAAATTTTGAGATTAGAGATTCAATTGTTAAGAAAGTTAGAAATATTCTTTGCGTACCCAAATCTTTAATCCTGACTCTCTAAACGATGAGAGTCGACTCGAAGTCATGACCGTGACTACTTGATTTTTTGGAGTCGAATCTTAGTCAGAGTCATGACTCAGACACCAGAGTCACATGTTACAAAACATGGAAAATCGGATAGGAGAATCTGAATATTATCTTTTTTTTACTTATCGGTGGAAGTATTAGATGAAAAAAACACGGAAAATTAGTCCGCTATAGTCACTTGGGCTTATTGGTAAAGTAATGACTCCCAGTCATCAATTAATCTCAAACACGAAGGTCATCAAATGATTTCCAACTTTCAAAAAACTTTAAAGTCAGATTCATTGAGAACACTATTACAAATTATTAAAGCATAAAAATATAATAACTTTATTCATAAATATGGTCCCCTACTGAATTCAAATTTTAAACTTTTCTATGCTCAACTACGGTGGGCTACCTAGTGTCACAGATGGAAAAAAAAATTTAATTTAAACATTCGCGGCTAGTTGGCAGAAATTTGAAAATGTGAGGCAAAAATTTCTGTTAACTCATATTGCATCTATAGGTAATAATAATTAACAATAAACATAAAAAGTATTCGAATTAATTAAGTAAACATTGATCACCGTGGCACAAAATTAAATCAAAATAGTACCCCATGCCACAATATACAGAGTGGTAATATAAGGGCCGCCTAGAGATCCTCAACTAAGCGACCCTTATCTATGACACCTACCAAACATCGGCAACAGAATTTGAATTATTTCATAACAGATAATAAAACAAATTCTGACGACGATTTTTGGTGAGTGACAGTGATAAGAGTGGCTTAATTTAGGCCCCTAGAGACCCTCAATTAAGCGACTCGTATCTCTGTCACCCACCAAAAATCTGCAACAGAATTTGGTTAATTTAATAACTTCAATTGTGATTATCTGTTTTGTTTTTTAATAATGGGAGTACCGCCAAGGCTGAGATTAATTCTCATAAAATATCACTACCGATTTTCAGACGATTCATATGAGCAACTACTGGTGAGATATAATAATCATCCAGCTAAAACAATGGATAGAAGGGTTTGTTGGTTCAGTAAATGAGAATCCGCAAATGTTACAAAATGTCAGACGACTTTTTATGAACGCATCAATCATTGTGTAGTCATGGACAGTGGTCATTTTGAACAGATGAGTCATTAAGCAATCCGGCGGCTTAGACTACGGATGGACCAAAGAACTAAACGACATTATCAATATAATCAAACTTACTAACTATTTTTTTTTTTACTCTGGAAGTAAGTAACTTTAATCTTCTAAACATTTTTATTTACATTCTTTCAGGTACTGACTTCAAAAAAAACTTAGATGAGGTTTTCAAGGACATTTCGGAACTCACAATCAAATTCCCAACACCGTAATTATGGGTAATTTAAACTCAAGTCTAAGCTCAAAAAGAGACAAAGCACAGCCACGACACTACATCAACAAAAACGGCAGAGTTCTTCTAGATAAACTAAACAAAGTAGAGCTAGAAATAGGAAAGGGGTCACTACATGGAGGCAGAGGGTAAATTCACATTCATAGTAAATAATTCATAGGCGAGAAATGTCAGTACAATTGATCTTGTTCTTTACACCCCTACACTTACTAAAATAATGGAAAGTTTCTCTATCCTTAATCTCATTCACTCATTCCACCCCCCACCCCCAATCCTCACCGAACACAGTATCGCTAAAGGACTACCAATTATAAGGACACAGATAAGATCACGAAAAATGAAACTACCGTCTGACACATCTCGCCAACGAAAAGTTAAATCAAATCTCGAAAGGATGATAAATGATATAGAACTTATCCCAGACTCAAACCATTTAGCGAATGAACTCTCAGAAGTAATCGACACTCTGGCGAACGTTCATCAACTGGTTCAAAACCTAAACTTTAATAGAATCCTCTACGGTATGACGCTGATTGCATAAATCTAAAATATTACTCAAAGTCCTGGCTAAAATTAAAAAAACACGTTCAGATGCAACTAAGGAATTGGCTCTTAAAAACCTCCAACCCAAGAAATGCTACTCAGCCTTGACAAAAAAAGTGAGAGGATCACAAAATAAAAGTAAAAACCAAATTTCTGAATATCCGAAACACAAAACAATTCTGGGATGCACTACAGAAGAACCTACAGAAGAGAAGTGACGGCTCCAACAACATGTCACAGGGAATATGGTTTCAACACTGCTTTGAAATATTTGACCCAATAGTCATTACTATCTACCCACTTCCAGCTCAAAAAGAACAAACAAATAAAAACTTGACGCAAAAATCAACTTGTTTGAAGTTAAAATGACCCTCAAGAAATTTAAAGCAAATTAAGCAACAGGAGCGTTCAAAACGAAATATAAAAATTGATCAGAGCAAGTCTATTGAAAATTTTACGAAAATACTTAGCAGTATTTGTAACTCCAGACATTCACTCGATGTGAACTTTTCTGCACATTTTCAAATGAGACTCCAACAACCCTTCTAACTATAGACCGATTAACACAATTATTTAAAATCTTCACAATCATCCTTAAATACAAGGTGGAGTAAGCTAACTACTTTAGTTTGTATAAAGGTTCAGTACCAGAATCTCGTTACCACAGAATGGCTCTGAATTACTAGCAACAATAAACCTCGGAATATTACCTTTTTATACTGAATAACATTGTACAAATTCAGCTTCTGAAGAACAGAAAACTTTTTGCGTGCTTCGCAGATCTCAAGCAAGCGTTGACTCCTCAAATCACAGCCTAATTTGGAAATCCCTTCATATCGTTGGAATTTTAACTAAATTCATCTATTTTTTTCAATCACACTATTTACAAGAAACGTCATACGTTAGAAACGGATTAAAGCGTTCCATTGGAATCAAAATCTCCAAAGGAGTTCTTCAAAGTGAACTAACAAATTCGAATCTCTTCAACCTTTTCATTGAAGAAACAACTAATCTATCCGAAAACTCTCACCTGAACGGAATCAAAATAAACAACAAACGAATTTACTTCCTTCTTTATGCAGATGACCTAATGATTCTCGCAGAATCCAAAGAACTCCTACAGTACAAAAGTGGCAAAGTTCTCAAAAACAAAGCTCTCATTGTGAACTTAGCTAAAACGCATATAGTCAAATTCAGAAAAAAAGGCAGAGATTGTAAGATAGACACTTCCAAGTGGAGATAGTTTCCCATGCAACTAACAGAAGGCTAAACATACCTTGTCATTCAATTCACCTCATCGGGACAGTTCAAAAACCAAGGAAGTTCGCCGGTGTCGAGACTCGAGAGGTTTAGCAGCTTCACTCAGCATTCACAATATCTTCAAAAAATCAAAATTTTTATCTTTACATTCTACCTAAAATTTTTACACATCTATAATCCAATCTACAACCTTGTACGGTGGTGGCATCTGGGCAATTAACCAAACAACAAAAGCTGAGCGAGTAGCTCAATACTTCGACAAGCGCGAGCTTAAAATGCTCTTACCTGCAACGCGCCACTTAGTCAGATTAGAGTTCAGAAATGAACACGAAGAGTCTGAGATCTACAAACTAGCATACCACACAAACACACGGTTATTACAAAGTAAACAACACTCAGTTTTACAAAACGCTTACAGCGAGCTCAGACGTGTCTTCACTAATTTTCCAGATGCCAAATACAACTGATTTTCCCAGCTTAAAAATCTTCACGAAAATCTAAACCTACCACACTTTTATACTAGCCAATCCCCAAACTCTCTTAATGACTATAAACAAATATTTTTCAATAGAATTTGACTGAAGCGCTTAATAAAGACATCAAATCATGCAAAGAATATGAAGAACTCAAATACTTAGTCAAAAAATAACAATATTATTTATACAGAAAGCTCCCAGCTTATACAGGGTGGGTTATCTTTAGTGTCCTTATAGCCGAGGAAGAAATAAGGGCTATACTCATACTTTCATTTTTATATGTTGTAGTCAGAGGGAAGTAAGCCTCTGAGATTTACCCTCTTCTCTATGAAATCCTATTTCCAAAAACATCTGTCTCGTAGCGTGTGTCAGCTGATGACTATTGTTTCAACGATGCACTTCATATGTTATCCAAACTATAAGGGGTTACGTGAGATTCTATGCGAAGAATAACTTGAAGGGAAATCAATGGCGCGAAAATTATAATTCAAATTCAAATTATTAAAAATTTGACTTTGGGTTATGATTCTCACTTCACTCCACTTCACTCCACTTCACTACAACATATGAAAGTGTAAGAATGGGTATAGCCCTTATCTCTACCTTGGCTATAGGGATACTAAAGATAACCCACCCTTTATAACAATTAAGATAGCACAACTGAGGTTATCACTTAACTGCTTATCTAGCAACCTTACTTTTTTTATATTTTAATATATTAATATGTTATATGTTAATAAACTCGGAACAAATACTTTGTCTAATTTTACTGGTAGATTCTGCTAAGACAATATATTGTCTCTAATTGGAATTTATGATTCAGCACTTTCAGTACAAAAGAACGTCTACCAAGTAGCGCTCTATCTGTCTCTATGTTGCTCCATGTACGTCGTTCTACCTCAATTTTTTTATTGAGCTCTATTTGTTGCCAACCGTGACTACGTATTGCAACAATTCTCTGTCTTTCTACCTGTCTAAATACCTCCTACTCCCCTACGTATCACCCGGCGCTTCTAGGTCCATCGTATGTATGTAATTTTTTGTAGCCCGCGTCTGCAATTGTACCCGCAATAAATTACGGCGAAATTCAATAAAACCAGCAGGATTAATTACGATAAATCCCTAGTTGAATCATTAGTTAGACAAACGTATCTAACTCCAAATCAAGCTAATATTTTGCTCTGCCTCAAAACGTTCCTTTTTTCAATGTTGACTTTCGTTAAAACCTTTCTCAGTTTTACACTCTTTAAAATGGTTTTCCGTTTTGTATGCCTTCTAATCTACCTTTCTTAAAGCCATTCTCTCTAACAAGTACATTGATTATACCAATTTGCTCTCTGTTTGCTTTTTATTGCTATGCATATTTCCTTAAATTCAGCTACAGCATGTTCCAATATTAACTCCAGGATTCATTATTTTTAAAACAAGACCAGTAAAATCCAATGTCATAAGCGATTAAACTAGTAGTAGGCATCTTTGATCAAGCGGTTGTAGTGATCATAAGCGATTAATGGTTCACGTTGCAAATAATATTCCATGCCTGGTGCAGGAGTAACGACAGGTTTCACAACAGTGTCTCCATCTGGATTAATGAAGTAAACCAAACTCTGCCTCGCACTTCGTCGTGTCCTATCTTCATCTATAATTCGAACGCGGTGAGGCTGATTTCATACAAACAAATTGTCATATATAATAGGACAAGGGAAAATTTTATTTTCGCACATATTGTGCTTTGCGTTAATTTTTACCGTGGCGGGAAAATATCCTGTTGACCATAAGTCAATGAGCTGTCCAGTGTTGATGAGGACGGAATCCTTGATGGGAACTGCTTCAATCCAACTCCCATCAAGTCTCTTTACCTCAAGTCCTCCAATCATGTCTTGGAATAGGAGAGTGATTGTGCCCCAGTCAGTATGCTCCCCACAACGGATAGCATTCAGAGGAATACTGGAGTCAGTGGGATCCATTTGGTAGTAGTGGAGAGTCCTGAAGTGTGTTTGCGACCGGATCTTAGGGTCATCAAGTATTTTGTGGCATTCTACAAAAAAGTCAGGATTTTCCATGCACAAGTGTAGTGCAAGAGCGCGGAGAAGTTTTTTCCCTAAGTTGTCGCATTCGATGCGCAAAGAGTCAAAAGCTACCTTGAATCCTGGAACCTCCATAGGGAAATATTTTTCCGAATTTTGTTGTGGTCCCCATGTGTCCCACTGCTCACGAAGTTCAATAGAATTTTTCACTGCTTCATTTAGTCTAAAAGTAGAACAATGAAACCATAGCTTTCATCCATAAATTGGAATTATTATATTTTCCCACCAATGCGCAGCTACCGATAGATGCGGAATATGTAAGAATTTTTTGAGTTTTTTTACTCTCCCGCTCCGACCTGCCTCGCATATTTTGTCACTTGGGTTTTAAAAATAACTCCTTTTGGGTCCAATGTTCGTCACCCCAATCACCCGTCCCCGTCCCATCCCCTTCTTTGCTTAAAAAAATTTTTCTCATAATAAAATACTTCCCCGTCCCCGTTCTATCAAAAAATTTTTCTACCCGTCCCGTAATTATGGATTTTAGTGTACTAAATTGAAATTGTGTATTCTGCCTACTTTCGAAATCAAAATTTCGATTTCGAGGTCCTTGCAATTATAAATTTCTATTTCGATCAGCTTGGGATACTAAATTTTGATTTTAATTTCAAGTCAAAAAATATATGGAGTTTGATTTTGATTTCGTATTGGCTAGATTTGAATTTCGATTTTGAATTGTACAAAAAATGAATTTCAATTTCGATTCGGTAGGCAAAGTAGATTTTGATTTCTATTTGGAATATCAAAATAATTTCGAAAGTCGCAATTCAATTTCCATACAAATCGAAATCCAAAACTAGACAATAGAACTAGAAATTCATACCTTTTCAGTCGAACGAAATCGAACCCTATGACTTTTCAGACTCTGGAAATCGAAACCCATAAAGTTTCAGCCTTGAAATCGAAACCAATAACATTGTAAGTTCTCCAAATCAAAATCAAAACGTTTATATTAGTGAGCTCCAATAATTGAAATTTCGATTTCCAATGAAGCTAAGTTGGAAGTCTGTGCCTGAATAACACCCATCTTTTAAAAAGAAATGTCTTCACCCGTCCCCGTCTTTCGTAGAAAACAGACTTTTCCTTCCCTGTCTTTCCTAAAAAACCGTCTTACTCTTCTTTCATACTAAACATCCTCACCCCTCCCCGTCCAGTCTCCGTCTTTTTCAAATAATCGACTCACCCGTCCCCGTCTTTTGAGAGAAAAAAGGGGCCCCGTCCCCGTCCAAACCCGTCCGGACGAGAACGGGAAAGACGGGATGCCGAACACTGGTTGAGTCAGCCTCAACACTAGGTGAGAAGCGGAGAGAGGTTAGCTGAAATAGGAGAGTAAAAAAAAAAAAAAAATCTTACATATTCCGCATCGATCGGTACCTAATAACCCGTACTAACCTTAATGGCTTATATTCAGTCACTATATATCAAATATATCATGTTTCTCACTAGCACAATTGAAAAATTTTCGTAAACAATGTGAATCTTCATCCTGTCAATGTGACTCTGAGTCATTACACAGTAATTGAAGATTTCGGGATATATACTTAATGTATAAAATTTAGGCAAACTAATTAAAATAAAATACTTTAGAGTAAGTCGTGAAAATTACCTCTCTTCTCCTGGTCCTACGTAACCGTGGTAGCTCTGCGCAGCATCCAACTTCCTGTATTTGGATTTCGTTTCAGAAGGAAGTATAAAAAATTGCTTTGCCAATCTGTAGATTTCTTCAACCTGTACCAAATACATGTTAGAGTAAATGTTGAATTTGGAAAATTTTATATACCCCCACCTCCACCCCTGTTGGGTTTAGTGTAGTAGACCCCTCTTTCCCACACTCCCCGCCATCAGCGAGAAACAAAGGTGTTTTGCAAATTACTTAAGAGGAATATGTCGCGGCTTGTAAATTAATTTTTTAATAAAACATGGCTTTTCATTTAGTATACACTCTTGTAAGCTACAGAAAAAATTTTTTTTGTTCGATGGGCTTTCTAGAATTTATGGGAGGGTTCGAACGAAAATTCTAGAAAGACCAGCGAACAAAAAAAAATTTTTTCTGTAGCTTACAAGAGTGAATACTAAATGAAAAGCCATGTTTTATTAAAAAATTAATTTACAAGCCGCTACATATTCCTCTTTAGTTGAAAAATATAAGTTAAATGAATTCCGATTTCAAGTAAATATTTATTGTGATTTTAACTACTAGTTATGGCAGTGTTTCTACTTTGATGTCGTTTGTCATCTCATCATATTAGATGAAATCTACATATTTATATACGTTGCTGTGTTATTATTACCTATACCTCTGCATAAGGCATATATTTATTTCGCCGGCAATTACTTTTGCCATAAGTCAAATTCATTTTGCCTTTAGTTAGTACTTTTCTCTACCTTGCTTATTTGGTTTGCTTCGAGTTAAAAATACACAAATTTAATTTTAACTACTTACAATTACACTGTTTTCTGACAGGTTTTGTTAAATGGCACCGACCGGCAACAAAAAAAAAAGACGGAATAAAGTAAACCTTACTGAACCACCTGATTTTTTTTTGAATGGCATATAACATCGTTTAGTAGTCGTTCATTTAACCAGCTTTCCTAAATGGGAGTACCGCAGTGAGAATTCTCTAGATTATTGTAGTTAACATGTGGTCAAAGATGACACCTATTTGGTATATTTGAATCGCGGCAGAATCATAGATGTGGCATCCGAAGCAGGTGTTTAGATGATGCTCAAGTTCTAAAAATTTATCAATGACATACAGACGTGATCAAAGGTAACACTGGGTAAAAATTTTACAATTTGTAAAGGTCTAGAATGAAATCATAAGTAGCTTGTTCAACATTTAAACATTTCTAAGCTAACCACCAATGATTGTGCAGTGTTTCAAGTAGATCGGACAGGTGCCTATAATTCATCGGACAGGTCCTATAGGACAGGTGCCTATAATTTTCAATGATATCTGAAGCTTGAGGATTAATTTTCACGTACAGTATGTTAGGTAGCGAAGCAGAATGTTTTCTTAACTTTTTATTTTTTTTTGGAGGGAAACCTAAACTATTGGTGAGTAAAGTGTTGTATCTCATGATGCATCCCATGAACCATGCAACATATTTGGGCACATTCAATGCGTAATCTAATTCATCATTTGAGATTGGCATTTATCATAATTGGAAATTTAATACAATAAATCCCAATTATGTTAAATGATCAATCTCAAATTGTTTAATTCTGCCACTAGAGTTACCCAAATTTTTGGGTTAAATTTTTTTTTGCCAGAGTAAAACACAAGTATTAAAAAATTCTTTTTTCTCGCAAATGTTTTTATATATTTTCGAAGATTTGCTTTCCTTTTAGATAATATTTAACCTGGAGTGGATTTTATTCCCTCGGAACTATTATTATTCATGCAATACTAATGTTTTAGCATTTAATTTGTTCCTTATGTTTAATTAACTTAGATAAATCCATTCANCGCGCATTTAATTTGTTCCTTATGTTTAATTAACTTAGATAAATCCATTCATGTTCTAAACGAACAGACTCTCGTGTGAAAAGACCCTCGGCATCTAATTCAAAATTTTCCGACTTGAAGAAAGTTTTCACTAGTGTCAACTTCGAAAGTTTCAACTAGTCTTCACCATGACTCACAGTTTAGCTGAGTCAGAGTCATCAAATCTCTAAACATTTGGAGTCCGACTTTGGAGTTCTACCACAAAGGAATCGGTTATCAAATGACTCCCGACTCCTAACTCTGACTTTGAGTCACGATACTCAGAGTCACTGTAAGGCTCATGTCTCAGGTGTTTGGGTGTTTGAAAACAGTAGTTTCAAATTCGAAAGTTGAGAATTAAATGTACATGAAAAATATAACCTGGTGGGAGACCAACTCTGAACTGAATCTGAGTATGGTCACGTTGAGGAATTTTTGATAACCACAACTCGCTGAGGAACTGATTAGGACATTGGGAGAGAGAGAAAAAAAAAATTCTTCTTCGCTACCTAGCATACTGTAGATACTCATACTCATATAGTTAGTCATATGAACGATTACTTCTCCATGACATATGCCATTCAATCGATTTTCATCACATGATATCACAAACAAGAATGGGAAAGACGTGACGATTTTATGGCTTCCTGAAATGTTTCATTGTGAGTTGGACGTAGACGATATTGCGTTTTTCAAAGATTAAATACCGATTGTCTTTTAAGTCCTGATGAACTTTTCTGCGCAACGCGAAAAGATTTGCAAAAATAAAAAATAAACTTTTTCAGCTTAACTAAAACAGGCTCACATGGTTGGGTGGAGTCATGAGCATAAAAGGGCACAAAAACAGATTTGAAATCTTTTAAATACAACTAGTCATAGAGAATTAAAGATAAAAGTATTTATGCAAAAGTTAATTCGATGTGAGCAGTTTTTGGGTAAGGGTGAATAGTTTTTTAGTTATTTTCAAACGAAAACAAAAGAAAAAATTTGTTAGTTAAATAAAAAATCTTTTTCAATTTTGCCGTTTCTGATACTTTCAAAATGGTTAATGTTTAAACTCGAAGTATAAAACCTTGCTACGCATTTTAAATCATTGAAATTATTTCTTAACAAAAAATGACAAAAATCTTCTTAAAATTCACAAAAGGGGAGGCAAATTCACATTTTTTTTTGTCTAAAAAATCGATAAATGTTGTTACAAATCAAAAAAAACTTTCTAAAAGTGTCAATCTTATTAAAAAATAAAATAGTGTTCAAAATTTACTAAAAAATCAGAGAATATTGGCTTATTTATTGGATGCCTGTAATTGAATCAAGTTAGATTATTTTTTGAGTTGTACGATGGAATCCGGTGTCATGGAGAACAGCATCACTACACTTACTGAAAAATATTATTTCTTTCAAAGAAATTAGACCGGAGTTTATGAAAGTAACGTTAAAAAGACAAATAATTCTCAATACAAGCAAAAAATTTTCGTAAAACTTATCTCCTTTCTAAGACTTTTATCTTTAATCCTCTATGATTAGTTATTTTTTAAGATTTCAAATCTATTTTATGTGCCCATATATGCGCCCGACTATAGCCTGTTGTAGTTAAGCTGAAAAAGTTGATCAGGACTTAAGACAATCTATAGCTGAATACAGTTAAAGGGGAAAAAATGCTTCTGACCGCATAGTCATTATATGTGAAGAGGCTGGAAAATCTTAGCTGTGGAAAATATACATGGAGTACACCAAAAAGATTGAAGACAAATCTTGGTAAACGGACAAATTAATTGAAAAAAATATTTAAAAAAACACATTTCCTACCCATAATTTGCAAATTCACCTCTTCGTCAGAGGCAGAATAAGTCATACTTTTTTTAGTTATTTTTCTCAGCTTTCTCGTATTCTGCCCTCCAGATTCGAAAATGGAAAGGCATGCTTATATTTCTCCGCACACCACCTTGGGTGTGCATGCATAGCTGGGCATGACTATTTCCATTTTAAACAATCGAAAATGGGTTTACAAAATGAGGATCTGTTTTCGAATTTGGAGTTAAAAATTTGAACACAGGAAGTTTTTACTGATAAGAGGATGCAATTTACTATATATTTGTTGATAAAAAAACGAACGATGTAGTGACGGTCGGTTAAATTTTCTTTTACATTGCTGATTGATAAATATATACAGTGCACGACGGTTATAAGAGCTACCCTCCGTCGCTGGGAAATGCTGCTCTTATAACCGTTTGTTCTTACAACGCTTATAAGAGCAGGATGTTCTTATAAAAAGTATATGGCAAACAAAAAAAATTTTTTCCAAAATTTATTTTTTACTAGCCACTCAGTTCGTCCAACGATTCTTTTCCTTGACTAATTATTTATCAAAATAATTAGTAAGTTTGAACTAAACTTTATTAGCAATTCTACACTCTAATATTGCATTTTCAATTGTAGATAATTTCAATTTTAAATCTCCTAGCATCTCGGGTTGATTACAAATATTTTTTGAGTGTCGAGATACTCTCTGCTCTTATATCCAACTCCTGCTTCAAAAATTGCCCAGCAAAAGGCAGTTCTTATATCCGTTTTGCTCTTATATGCGTTGTTCTTATAACGCGTTAATGCACCATGCTAAATGCATTAGAGCAAACCAAACACGCAAAATTCTGCTCTTATAACCCGAATGTTCTTATAAAGGATGCTCTAATAAACGTCGTGCACTGTACACATTATTGCGCATTGCTCTGAATTTAATATTTTTACTAGCCTCTATCAAAATTATCCAAAATCAAAATCAAAAAAATAATTATGTAAAAATTAATTTGAAAAATATATTAAATTAATTCATAAACCTCGTGATTACAGATCGTCTTACGTCAAAATGTTAGTGAGACAAACAAGTTCTTTATATAAGATATATGGATGTACAGCAAAACCTCTCATTCGGAAACAAGATCTCCCCACCTCGTCTCACCTCACGTGGCGATTACCGGAAATATTCAAATAATGTGGAGGGCAAATTTGTATAAACAATTTGAGAATTATGTGAAATATGTGAAACTTTACGATGCCTGAATGGACCGAGGGGTGGAGTGAATTTTATTCAGCCAGTGAGAGCTGGTTTCCGAATGAGAGGTTGCTGTAATAATAGAAAACAAACATTTTTTGATGTCGTCATACATGGATGAGCCATGGCAAGAATTTTCCAAAAACTCTTCAATATTTTGTGTCATTGCACAAAATTCCAGATTCCAAAAAAAAATTGCACAAACTAAACAATTTACCAGATTTTTACTTACGAACTAAGCCTATTACGATGTAATTAAAAATTTGACAAATTAACTAATTTGGTTTTAAGTAGGAAAAACTCAAAATTTTAATAAAATAGTAAATTCGTTCTTTCAAATATCCACTTTACTTTTTTTCAATTTGTAATTTCGTATGTTACATTTTTACTACCCAAAAATTTACCTCACTACCTCATATCACACGCAGTTTTGACTAACGCTTGGAGGTTAGGTTTAAAAACACTTGGAGGAGAGAAGAGACAGAGCTAAATCATGTGATCAGTGTTACACACTCCCTGAACCGATTCTCTTTTTACGTACTTTTACGCAAGCCAAACGTTGCTAAATTTATCTTGTGTGATAACTCATGGGTACGCAAGCATTCATTGACTTTTGTACTCGGTTCGGTGATATTGAATCAAAAAATTTTTAAATAAATTATTCCCCGAATAGTGAATTAAGCTTTGGATTTTCAATTTTCAAATTTGTGAATTTCCTGTGTAAATCTTTGCTAGGGTAAATGAGATTTACCTTATTCTATTTTGTATTTTTCTTTGTAATTTTGGCAAGTGAAAAATTTGTCATCTGTAATCATTTTGTAATCAATTTTGTAATTTTGTAATTTTATAATTTTGTACTTTTGTACCCTCGGCAACGGTAATGTGGATTGTCAGTGGGGTGGGTAGGGGGTTTTTAATACAACCCAGTGGAGGGATGAATTCGCAACTAGAATCCAAGGAAAGTGACGAAAACAACAAAATAAAACTGTTTGACTTATTCTGCCTCTGGCGATTGTAGCAGTGAAAGTAATTCTGCTCCATTACAACTAATTCCTTCAATTTTACTCGTACCAAATTTTCGCTAAATATATAGATTCCTAGGGTTTACTTATAATAAATAACGTTGGATTGACTACACTCAAATATGATCATGTAAGGAGTGTACACTTGGAAGAATCGTTGATCAATTGGCGTAACATCTACTCCAATTCCCATAAGAGGGGGATAGTATTCTAAATTTTTTATTTACCTTTTTCATATCAACTCCGTGGTTAATGAGATATGCGAACCCAACCTTATGCATTGCAGTTCCAAATTCGTCAGCGAACTTTTTGAATTCAGCATTGGTTGCTTCGTATGATTCAAATTTGCCTGATAATTTGTTTAAATCAACTATGGGTATTTGGTTGAGCAATTTCTCCATGGCAACGTAAGTGTTTTACTCCGTGTGATACTAAAACCACTTATGCAACTTTTTCGACATTGGGATTAATGGGTGCGGCGCAAATAGCACCCTCACATAAGCGAGAGTATGTAGATATACCCCTAACTAATAAGTGCGTGTGCAAATGAAGCTTTTCAATATTTTGGAGACGTTCTTACGTGTGGGGGCTAGCTTTTGTATTGAGATAGTAGTGATACTTGATTCTTCAAATTTTGTTGCAGCCTCGGACATCATGAAATCTGATCATATTCTACAGTTCGCCATAGTATAGATTCAGCAGCACAAATATTTCATTTCAAAAACTAATACGGATTCTCAGGCCCGTTGCTTTTTCAAATCGTCGTGTTTTCTTTTTTCATAAAGTTGTCATGACGTACTCTAAATTGAATGGCAATACATACTTTTTCTAATCTTTTTTCGTACCTTTTTACAAAAAAGTAGAGACGGTTCAACTTCACACGACGATCGGAGTTCGCAATGAAAAGAAAAAGTATGTAGTTTTTTTCAGAAAAAATTTTTTTTTCAAAACCGGGTGAGAAACAACGACAACGAAATGAAAAAGTATGGATTGATTTTCCAAACTTTTTAGGAAAATTATTCTGAAAAAGCTGGTTTTGGAAAAAGCATGAAATGGGCTTCAGGATCACAATTAGAATAGAAACATTGAGTGAAAAAGATTGGCTCGCCAACGATTAGTTTCAAAATAGTTTTTTTTTTCATAAACTAAGCGGATTCGGTTTTCTGGGTGTTTGCATGAATTATTGTTAAAATTTTGAAAATTTGTATTAAAACTTTTAATTCAAATCTTGTTTCACTTTTCAAATATTGAATTTTCAAAGAAATTGAAGGAGTTCAATTACATTGTAAGACTAACTAACACTTGAAGAAAATCCAATCTAATCGAATGCTACTACAAACTTAATAATGGGATGGTCAGATTCTTAAATATTTGTGTTTGAGTGAGATGTTAGTTGCTACACTCGAGAGACAAATTTGGATCTAGACAATCGGAGAGGAATTTATGATTAACTTGTACGCTTTTTCGGAATCCTGCCCCTTGTGATTCTGCAAGAATAAATTTTGCGAGTTCACAATTCCCAATTGAGTTTCCAAACTGTATTGTTTGAGACTGAGATTTGGTATTTCAAAACTTTTAGGAATCTTCGCATATATATGGAATACGAATTTTTTAAAATATTTGAAAACTTATTGAAAAATGCTGTGAATTGCCATAACCTGTCCCGTAAACGGAAAATAGAAGTGTCAGTGCAAACAATTCGTCACAAATCGAAAAAATTAAACAATATGATTCTCAATTCACATTCAAAACCGTGAAAAGCAATTTAAAACGTTTGCGAAAACTGCAAAATTGGGATTCCAGAATTCATTTATTCTCTTCTCTGCTGCAAATTTTTCCCCCCTTAGATCTACCCATTTCCTACAACTCTGTAAAATCTCATCCAAATCAGATTAGGCGAACCTACTTATCTAAAGCTAGTAAAACACAATGACGAGATGGGGTTGAATTATTCGCTTCTAATAACATGTCAGCCAAAATGACCTTCATTTATATAGATGATAGATGCGATTGTACAATTTAAACATCGTCAATTTTATGAAGAAATTTGCTTTTACTGCAGCTTAAGTATACCCGCATGGTTCCGATTAGATCGAGCGTACGATGGCACCAAATCATTATTTGAAAATAATGTATAAAACCTTTTCCTTTCAGAGATCTTGTTCGTTACACCTGTGACTTGAACTTATCTGTGCAATGTTTGACCAAGTGTACCAAAAACCATACCTCATGCCTGATTAGTATGGGCAGCAACAATAATGATGAAATGGACAGCGTATTTCATAAATAAAATTAGCGAGCTTCTAATTTTATGGGTTATGAGCTAACTCAAAGTTTCTTCCGGTTCACATGAGAAATTTTGAGACAGATCCTCTCCGGAGACATTCTGTCCGTAATCATTTTGAGCCGTAAATATGAAAATTTTTATAGCTATCATAAATATATTATGGATTCTTTTTCGTAATTTTCCAAAAAAAAACTATATTATCATCACTATTTGTGTTTCCATTTCTATTCTACAAGAATTTTGTGTGGAGCCAAAGAAACAGTATTACTGTGTTACCAATGAATTGTTCTCATGCAAATATAATAAATCTAAGTTTTTATTGAAGCTAATGTTACTAAGCAAGATATAATGGGTTACCCCCATGTGGTGTTTAGATGCTGTCAATTAATTATAAAAGTTTAGTTGACGTTGTCCATCGACCTGTCAATGAAATGGCGCGCATAAGTAAATTTGAATAAAATAAAATCATGTTAAAGTTACTGAAAAAGTTTTAAAATATTTGAAATTAAAAGTGATAAATAAAATGTGAAGTTTGGATCAGTAGCAGCTTCTGTGACGTCCTTAATACGTTGAATTGGGTCTTTTGGCATTTGTTGAAGGTAATTCAGTCGAATGTGAGATGTACCGTGAAATAATTTTACTGTACTCTTTTTCCTAGTATAAATTAGTCATTGTCAAAATTCCAGAAACAACGCAGTGAACTTACAAATACAGCATTCTACCCAACATGTTTTTAGGTTCTGCACATTGACTGGAAGGAATTTTTATCCAGCCGCCACACCAGTACCAAAGTAAAAACAAGTTACTTTTTGCTTTGTCGTCTCATAACTTGTTTGTTAACTACAAGTTTTCCGAGACAAAATGATACCAGCAGAAAACAAATATAACTTTTTTTAATCTTCAATTGAAATGGTTTGGTAGTCGTCGAGGGATAAAAGATTATTTTTAATTATTCATGAATCCATTAAATCTGCTGCAAAAAGTTAATTATACTAAGGATTCTTTCTTAAATTTTGCTAACGAAGTAAGGCATGTACCGGGTCTTGTATATCGTCCGATGAAGAGAATTCCTTGAAGATTATAAAAGAGATCTTTAAATAGTTTCAGATTTTAGAAGAAAAAAAAAATCATAAAAAAGTTTTATTTTCAGATTTGCAGAAAGATTTGTCTTATTAACAATATTTTTTTTTTAATTCGAATTTGGGCGGAAACAACTGAAGAAATATTGCATTAATTGAGTAATTATATTAAAGCTTCAGAAACTCATCAGTAAAATTTATCAGTTCCAAAATAACCTAATATTTTTAGCTCCAAGCTTGTTTATTTGTTCTTATAATGTCAGCTGTATCGATTTCGCTAACACTCACTCTAAAATCAGAACCAGACTTTGCTATCCTGCACAACACACAGCCATTGCGCCGGTACAAAACTCTTAAAACCTACCTACCTATAAAAAACACTGTTGCTAGCTTGGTTCTGATCATACTATATTTTTCTCCGTCTGTCAATCGCAACCACTGAAGATAACAAACTTTTACAATTGCTATCCTCTTTTCAACCACTGACTATGAAATTGGAAATTATCATTCAAACGTATATCGGTTTGTTAACGAGAGTTAAAAATTTTTTTATTTGTCTTTCAAACAATTCCAACGAAGGTGTCAAGACTCATAAAATGGTAGCCCGTTTATCAACCAAGGCCAATGAAGCTGGCAAAAGTTATAGACTTTTTTATGTCTTTCTGTGTACACAAATTACACTCTAACTAGTTACAGTTTTAAAAGCAAATTTAAACTTCACAGTTTGAATAAAATCAACAAGTCCTGCTTAACATTCTACAACAATGTCAAATTTTAAATTGAAACTTGAACATATTAATGTATATTAATGTCCCTAAATGCTAATTCATTGTCTTGTCTGCATCATTCACATTGCAAATGTGTTATTTACATCCCGAATTGTTTGAGAATAAACTCGTCTCTTCATCAAAATTTATACTTTTTCAGATTTACTGAGATTACACTAAATTCAATCTTGAGGTAACTAGGCCATGACACTGAGTAAATTTTGACGCGTTTCCGAAGTTGGTAACAGATTAAACGCTTCCACATGATTTTANTAGGCCATGACACTGAGTAAATTTTGACGCGTTTCCGAAGTTGGTAACAGATTAAACGCTTCCACATGATTTTGCATTGAACTTCTGTTGCTTGACTCTTTAGGTGCAGGAAGCGCAAATGACAAGCAAGAAACTGTCATGATTGCGTACTTTAGTTGTTCAGTCACAATAACGCGATAACACCATTTCGGAATTTTGATTTACATATGAACCTGATTGAGAAGCAATGTATTTCGACTGAAAACATTATGATTCACGAGATGTCAAATTTAATCAATACTAATCTCTACGACGAAGTTCGTGACTGACATAATCCATACTTTCTTATAATGTACTAAGATTTTATATATGGTTTTGTCCGAAGATCTCATGAAATACTCAACCAAGTGTGACAAACAAAACTTCACCCTAAAGCTATGCTCATTCCGGAACATCTCGGAAAAATATTTCTGAATTTTTAGTATTATCTTTTTTTGACATTACTACAAAATGTTCCCAGCTACATAATCGTTAATTGTCTCTGACATTCCTTATGTTTCATTTGTCACATTGTATTGACTCTCTGGTACTGGTATAACTCGACTCCTTTGGCTTTTTATCTACCTCTGTCAGATCGGAAAAATCGAAAACTGGTAAAATAAGTAACGCTTAGGCATGCTTGTGAAGGACGTGTGTGCGAAATCTCCCAAGTGAGTTGGGATGAGCATGCTCCGGTATACCTCTATTCTCGAGAGTAGCTCTTACCAAATAGAACTATCAAACCATACGGGACTTTGAACATACCCCATGCTACTTCTATTTCTTCTCTTCTCTCACATCTGCTGTGAGGAAGAGTCTTTTTGTGTCTTGTGTGAACTTGTTGATGATAGATGCTTCTGCAATTAATATCAAAGGTCATATGACACATTGTCATTGACTCTAATGTTTTCTATAGTCGTACTTTTCGGCAGATGCCACAAATGACTGCCGTTCTTCTTAAGCTGCGCACAGCATAAGTTAAATAAATCGGCAAGTGCGTTTGAAATATTAAAATTATTGGAAGTTATAAATGTAGTACTATAACCAATAATCTACAGTCTACTCACACAAAAAGAACTGCATTAAATTCTAAATGGCCTTTTGTATTTGACAATCAATTTTATTGGCCATATAAGACAAAGGATCAAATCGAGTAGTCGTGGGTATTTGTAACACCACGCTATTAGCTTCGTTTCGTAGCACTGAATAGTCTGACTCATTCGGTTTGTCACTACTGTAATGAATAAATTGTTACATTTGTTCTTGTCTTTAAACATTCTCTGTACCAGTAACGCCATTAGTCCATCAGGTCCGTCACTGCCCCTTTATAAATGGTTGAACCTAGTGCTTCAGGCAATCGGTGTGAACGTACTTGATGGGGATTCAAGTACTAACGGAGGTCCCTTGATTTCAAACAACCTATCTCAACCTCCAATTGCCAATGCGGAGTACTACGTGCACTTTCAAGCGGCGTCCTATTGCTACAGACTTGACACATGGACTTGTCCCGCTTGTCTGCATTTGGCTACACGAGCTAATATTTCGTTTATCAGAGTTGTTGAAAACACAGTATACAACACTTTTGGCTATATCGCATTGGATCACACAAACCGTTCCATTATCCTCACGTTTCGGGGTACAACCAATGTTCAAAATAGTGTAGAAGATTTGGATTTCGTACTTGTAAGTCCCTGGAGTACTGATACAAGTATTAAGGTCCATATGGGCTTCTATTCTGCTATGATGTCTCTCTATGATGAGATTGTATCAACAGTCAATGCACAATTGGACAGATATCCTAAATATCGCCTAGTTGTGATTGGACACAGTCTAGGTGGTGCTGAAGCAGCTTTGTTCATTTTCAAACTGAATATCGAAAAAATCTACTCAGATGTCAAAATGGAAATTTACACATATGGGGAACCAAGGAATGGAAACAAAGCATATGCGGACGCTTTCAATTTTCTGAGCATTCCATGTGCTCGAGTGGTCGAACGGGGTGATGTGGTACCACATTTTTTCCCAGCAGAATTTGGTTTTTACCATCATCAGAACGAGTTATGGATCTACGATCCTGGTACAAATGCTGCCAGATACTGCAACACGACTTTGTATGAAGACCCATCGTGTTCCAATTCCCAAGGTCCACTCTACAATGCTGTGGACCATCTTATATACTTCGGAGTCGATGTTTCGAAGTGCATTCAATTACAGCCTTGGGATTTTATTTTGCAGTTGCTCAATCCATTAGGGTCTTTTTTTCCATTTTGGATCAAGCAATTATTCCCAGGTTCGACAGGCTACTACAATCCATATTTACTTAACATTCAAACTATTTTGAGTTAAATGCTAACATTGCTGAATATGGTATATTTTAGGTCTCTGATTTTAATTTCGGTTTTTGGAGTGGTGTTTCGCTTACAAGTAGATAAGTATTATGTGCCCAAATTATTATAAAATTAAAAAAAAAGGAAGATTTTAATGCTTGAAATTTTGATTAATGTATCAGCAAGGATTATAGGAAATATTTCTTAAACTTGAATACGATTGTATTTAATATCTAAAGTCTGGAGCAATGTCAATTTTCATTCCAAGAGTAATGGTTATGTCAATAACAAATTATGAATTCAAGAAAAAAATTTTATAAAAGCAAAATTATTTACACAAAAAAGCATTCCCAAATTCTAGAAACTGAAAATTGGTTGATTGATAAAATAAATTTGGTAATGAAAATTATGAATTTCTGTTGAAAAAAGGTTCGACAGTGAAGGGAAACTATTGCAGCGAAACATGCAATTTTTGTTCACCGTATCCATGAAGGAAACGTTTTGCATAATGCAAGGTTTGAAGTAAAATTTAATTTTACTGATCTTTTCGGCTAGATTACGCCGATCCTGTTTATTTACTAGTTGTATTCTACAAAAAAAAAATAAAATTTGCATAACCTCACTTTACTTTAAGCATACATTTTCAATTCCACCTTGCTTTATAGTTCAGCATTATAGTGTTGCAGCTTTACTGAAGTTTGTATTTGTATTATTATGCAGTTAATGCTGAAAAATGTTCACGTTATTTTTCAAGTAATTTGCTGATAGAAGCATTTATCTTAACCATCATTTCAAAGTTTGTGGAAACAAATTTCATTTATACAAGTGTAGTATAGGTTCAGAACGACTTTGGAATAGCACTGAGGACAATTTTATGAGATTATGTTGCTGCATTAACTAAAACACTCGATCTAATCTCAAGTGTAATCAAAATTGTCAGAAGAAGCGCATTATGGCATAATGCAAATTAATCTCAAAAGAATACTTGAATGGTTGAATTTAGGTGACGTTGAACGTATGCTACACAAAGCTTTTTTTGCGTTCATATAATGACAAATTTAACAAAGTATGCCTAAGGAAAAACACAAGAAAGTTTGAAAAAAATCGAATCAGAAAACTGATTGTACGAAAATTTAGAATTGCTATTCACTTGTAAACAATTGAAGAAAAAACACTACTCGCAGGTTAAAGTAAGTAATGAGTCAATTAATAGCAAATCTGGTTACTATTAAGGATATGACGTCTGAGTTTGGCGTTCAACACAAATTTTGAAAAGAAATTGTAGAAACCTGTATCTGATCGTATAATCGCACTCATAAAACTTTTGTACTCAAAAAACTTTTAATAATACCACAGTTGCGACTTCACCGCAACCGAAATCGAATATTCTCTTGACTTGACTTGATTGTAGTATCAAAGTAATGGAAGACCCAATATTGGTTGGAATTACAATTCAAAAGAAGTTGAACGCTTCCACAATGACTAATCATAGTTAATTTTGTGTACCCTGGAGCAAAAACGTGAGAAGATTTTGATGTCTCATGAGACAATTCAATATTCCAAAAAATTTTATTCTAATAATTCAAAAAAATTTATTAGTCATTCCAACTTTTCACTATAATATTCGTTTTGGTTGAAATTTAAGAGCATTGGATAAAAATATCCACTTGGATAATCATTAATTATTTTAATCGACTTAATTTTGAATTACAGCGAAAACGGAAAGCTTGTTTCGCAGATGAGCAGTAAGCTACGTCAATTAAATGCAATTTAAAACGATTAATAAATCCACTGATTAGCTGATTGGCTACATTTATTCCTTGCTCTCAAATTTCAAACAAAACAAAAATGTTGTGTTATTGGAGATGTCAAGTAACCTAGGCAAATAGAGTTTTAAAAATCAACTGGTTTACTGATTGAGTAGCTAGTTCACTATTTCTAGCAATTATACTTTAATATAAGGCAAAACAGAGAAATTTTTTTTCTAGTCAGCAGTGACCAAGTTCAATTACTACTCACTACACTATTTGTGCATTATATAACATATCAAACTGAAAAGGTGCAATGACTTTAATAATTTTTTTAATTACTTGAATTCAAATATTTGGGAATAATTTTGTATTGCCTGATGGAACATGAAAATCATCTCATATTTTTGTTTCAAAGAACACCAATTGAACTACATGATTAGTTATGCAAGAGATTGACTCAACTTTTTGAACTGATATTTCAAACAATATTGTGTCTACTACTACTTTGATACAGCTAGGCTTGCAAACGAGCCGAGCCAACTTGCGAGCTAAATGAGCGAGTCGAGTTTGAGCCTAGTTGAGCTGAGATAATTCAACTCATTTGTAAATGGACGAACCACGAGCCGAGCTGAGCTGGAACATTGGCTCACTCGAGTAACGGGAATAACTCGTGAGCTAGCTCGCCAAATTTTCGGGCTAAAATTTTTTAATTAAATCGCTAAAAGTTACTATTATATGGTATGAAAAATAACCTTATACCTTCGTCGAAATTGATAAAGCCATTAGTTTTGCCATTTAGTTAATTGATTCATAAACAATATGCCAACTCATTGACTTTTGTTATTTTGGCTTGAATCTATGTTACAGATCAAAGCATTTTTGGCTCAGTCTGTACAAAAAATTATTGAATTTCATTAATTTAAATAATGTCAGTAACTGTTTCCTAATCTGTTCACCATTTTTTTTGTTTACAAAAGCAAAGCTAGAGGTACAACGTACTTTGTTTCAACCAATTGTTTTCTTGAAAAAATTCTATTCACCAAATGGTGAATAGAACGTCTACGTAGGACATGTGGCCATCTCGAATATCTTTGTATATTCCCCATAGTCTACTTTTGTAACCACAATGTCGAAGTAAAAAATAATTTTCCAATATAACTAAACTATGACTCACGAGTCGGCTCGCGAGCTGCTCGTGCAAGTTGAGCAATGAGCCGAGCCGAGCTGATATTTCCCAACTCATGTGAACCGTGAGCTGAGCTGAGTCGAAATTTTAGCGAGCTGAGCTGAGCCAACAAAAAACTCGGCTCGTTTGCATGCCTATATGAAAATAATGAATAATTGACAAAATCATTCTAATTGCTCTAGTTTCTTTAATATTGACGGGTTTTCTTCCAATTTGGTATGAATGTTGGTTTATTAAGCTATAGGTGAGTTTGCTGAAAATATTTGAATTTTCAAAATTTTTATTTGTATTGTTACAGCTCTAAAGTATTTTTATGTGACGTCAACTGTATGATTATTTCTATAAATTATTATTAGATAATTTAAGTAAATTGTTGACTTACATTTGTATTTATTTTCTTTATTTTGTTACTAATTATGGAAATTAGTAAGCTAAACTTTAGTTTATTTTTATGATTTTCGTTTGTATTATTATTACAATAGTGTAATACACCTTTTGTGCATGAGGCACGCTAAGGCTTCAAGGGTATAAAAACCCAGGGCCCGTAGTCTAGAGACTCGTTCTGATTTTGACCGAGCTTGAGTAGCTTAGTCTTACCTTCAGTACTGAATCAGAATCCTCAACAATAGGAGTAGGGAAGCTCATTGTTGAGAGAGAATTTATTTTTATTTTTACTTAAAGTAATTGTTTGTTTATTTTATAATTTTTATTATCAAATAAAGATTATTTTCATTAACGTTTTGTTGTTCCAATTGTGTAACAGCACTGCAACGAGAAAACAAACATTCTAACAGTTCTAGTTCTGCTAAATCTTGATGGATTTTCTTCAAATTTAGTATGCATGTCTCTATCAAACAAAGGATGAGATTTAAAAATTGTTTATAATTTTTAAAATTTTGTTTTGCAGATTTATATCAAATTTAAAATTAATAAATCTTTTGAGTTTCATGTAGCTATCATGCATACTAGATTTACAGAAAATACTTGAATTTTACCGTAGTAAGAGCTTTAGAAAGTGTTTAATCAATGCAGAAAACTTTTAACCTGGAACGCTCAATCATCAACTACGTCATGATGTATTCTCATTGTCACTTTAGCACTCAATATATCATTACGAGATGATTGATACCCCATTCACATATTCAAAATTTTTTGTTTATTTGATATAGATGAGCATTAAAAAAATTCTAATTTCTATCATTCTTGACAATTTGAATTTATTACAGCGATTTTAGTATTTCGCTGACGAGATTGTCAATACTCAAGTAGCGGAAATACTGTGTACAAGCACATGCTTAATTACTAATTTTACTTTTCATTCTATCTACATTGGATTGATTACAACGAAATTTACATTTTATTACTGATTTTGCCGATATTCATGTAGCGGAAGTATTGTGTTGTTAATGTTGAACTGTTGTTTTGCCATTTCCAGCCACACAATTTTGAGTTAAATAAAACGATTTTTGCATTTAATGGATGTTGCCGATATATATTTCATATTCAATAATATTTATCTAAACAGGCTAAAAATTATTCGCACAATTTGGATTATGCAGCCAACACTATTGATATTCAGCTAGCGATAAAATTATTTACTAACATGATTACTAAAATTGAATCAACTTATACTTAGTTCCCGGTTTAATGATTTACATTTCAATTACAGCGGTTTTAATTTCATTCAATTATCATTAAGTAATGCGTAGTTGAAGTAATTAATTAAAAGTATTTATAATTGTTCCGATGTCTGATCAATTATTAGTAATTAACAAATCAGCTTTAGCAAGTGAAAATTTTAGTTCTAATATCTTTACCCATATTTCACTCAATGTTTTCATGAGGTGATGTGGAGTGTGCGGAGTAAAGAATAGAAGGTCGTGGTACGATTCCTGCTTGGAGTGTTGTTTGATGGACGAAAAACATTCTACTTTTTGGACCATAAGTTCATGTCATGTTACTCCTGAATAAACAAAGAAATATTGGGGAAAGTCGGGGTAAAGAAAGAGATGGTCGAGGTAAAAGTGTTTAGTGTTCAAGTACCAATGTAATTAAGCGTGACATTTCGATTCTCTTCCGATGGAGCGATTTTGACAATCGGCCGACTAACTCCCAATTGGACAGGGGTATCTGCGCTAGCACTCCAAGAGTCATGTGTAGAAAAAAGGTATTTGTTTTACTTATTAAAATATTTATGTTTCTAAGTATTTTTTGTTTGCGTAAAGATTGTTGTTGACAAACTTCGATGAATTTTCAAGAATCTGAAAATTCTCTATCTATATTTATGTTACTGACATGACTATCAAATTTGGAAATTTCCATCAAGTTTACGCGAATTTTTACTTATCGCAATTTTATTGCAAGTTCAAGATTACGGTTAACCACATAACACGAGTGAGTTCGAAAGAACCCAAAAAGTGATTCGCGCCGGGTCCTATCCGGCGTTGCTCTATTCTGGAAAATTGTTCTATCTAACTTGAGTTACCAAATTTTCTCGTTTTACAACAACTCTACCCCGTACTACAATAACCTATGCTTTTCTTTCACGTCCATATTGAGAAAGTCTTTGTGTCTTAGGTGAATGTGTTGACCATCGGATTATGGAATGGTTACAGGTCAAGCTTCATAATGTTATTCCTTAATTGAGCCACAAAATCTTATGAGAATTTTAAAAACTATACTCCGCACTATTTCCACAACTACTATTCTCCCACATAGACTATGAGGAAGAGTCTTTCTGTGGATGGTGTGTCTTATGTGAATGCGTTGATGAGCAGATGATTCTGTGAATTCGTATATCTTAAAAGCATTTACACTTGGTTTATATGATCTTGGGAATATTGTGTAGTATTTTGACTAATCGGATCTCGCCTCTCGCGTGTCGGCTGACTCTCCCGTAGACGCCAAACTCGAGTCACAAAAATCAGCTGACTTTTTCTTGATGGGTCGGGGGCATCCCCTTAATTTGGCACCTATATGCTCACACATTTTTAACTTTGAATTCAATAGATCAATATTCACAATCTGCTCTGCCGTTGAACGCGTATAGTCTCTTGATCCGACGTTTCGAAAACCTACTCCGCATTCATTCTCAAGGAAAATATTTAAAAACACTTGCCGAATTCACACATTGTAAATGAAGGCACAGGACAGTGTTCGGTGCATGCGCTTCTACTAAGGGGTTTCCAGAAATTCTGTCGTGAGAATCATCCGAGTTATCGTGAAGAAGAGATTGAAAATGAAAACCTTAAAATATTATTTTTGGAATTAATTTGCCAAAGTTCTTGTCTGATACGTATAATTCCGATCATCAACTCAAGACTGATTTTATAGTTTCAACCTAACTTTTCCTCAAAAACGTCAATTTCGTGGTGTTGATGTGAATTTAATTTTTTCTCTGGGTTGAAAGTTGTGGCTTTGAAATAGTAGAAGTTGCCAACTCCAACCCCTACTCATGGTGTTGATTGATTCAAAATTGATTGTGAATATCGAATACGTTAAATATAAAATAAATTCAATGCACATTAGTGCCCAAGACCTTGAAATACTGTTAAAACAAAATCAGATTACCGGGAGCAGTAATCGAAACTACCATCTTTACAAATTTTCTGTAATGCTACCTCTACACATGATTTTACAAGCTTGATGTCGGTGATATCCAATACTCTTATATGAACAGATGAGGTAAAAGTGTTAGTTGGCAAAACGGTTGTTGGTTTTGTAATATTTAAATTCTTAGTAGCCATGCTCGTTAAATGTTTCGTCTTTCATTGCAGCTGACTTAGCCAACTTTAGTTTCAAACCATAAAAAGAGGTAGATTTCAACAATGAGTCTTTTAAAAACAAGACGAAGAAACGCTCGGTAATCGGCACATTACTCTATTTTTAAATTGCAATTCTAGCATAATTTCTATTTTACCACAATATATTAAACAATACGAGCAAAGTTTACAATGAGTGTATTCCACATAGCCTGGTTAAGTGTTAAATTTTTATTTGATATATTTTAATGAGTGATATAATGAAGATATCGGGAAGGGTAAAAAGTCAAATGTTGTTATGTTGACATTTATTTTTGACTTTGTTATTACAAAAATTTCCCTCGCCTCTTTTGCATGTTGTAGTTGAGAGGATGCATGAGAGGAAAGCTGAGACCACAAAGTAGTAAGTTTCAATTCTCTCATACATCTCTTCAACTACAACATGAAATAAAAAGTGTGAGTTTGACCCTTTCTCCTCCTCAGTTGACGTTATTTATTTGCATTTTAACAATAAAAATAAAAAGCAAAAAGATGCCCCTGAGCTTATTAAACTTTAACGGAGAGGAAAAATAATCAGACCAATCACAGACGTATAAAATGATGTCACCTTTTTATAAAATAAATATATTTAAAATTTAACAACTTTTTGTCTTATAACCAAAAGCAGGAATACTCTCAATGTTCCCATAAGCTCTAACACAAAACAGAATTTTCTCGACCAAACAGTATAGTTCTGACATGAATTTTTGAAGAAATTTCGAAGTATTTCAAATTTCGAAGATAATGAACTTAGTCGGGATGAGTTTTCTTAATTTTACATCGTATCTCTTTGCAATCCAAAAACGATGGTGTGCCACGGCTGACATAATTCAGGAAGAACTACCTTTCATCCAGTTACTACTCTTTATTAAGTTAGTAAACCCAGTCAGATCTGAAATTATTTTGTTGGAATCGGAAACAAAATCAAAAGAATCTAAACATGTTGAATCCAAATTCTACTATCTATGAAGTTCATCTAACCTTGAATCTCGAAACAAGTGTGCATTGATTCTGAGAATTTCAAGCTTTCGACATCTTTCATATTATTCTAGTAGTTTCTAGTTCTTAACAACAGTAGCAACTTAATACTAAAATGTTGTCTTGGTTTTTATGTAGCGTTTTCTTACTACTTGGAACAAAATTAGAAAATTTTATTGGAATCAATGGAGTTTATATTGATAGTGGCCAGAAATATACATCTGAAGAGAAATTGGCTCTTGATAAGGTAAACCCGAGAAATATTTTATAAACATGGCAAGTCGACCCGATACGCATCTATGTTACTTATATCAGATATGATCTGTTCATTTGTATTTCCAAAAGTCAGTCGTTTGAATCAGATTGGAGTCGAAATTGATCTTATATCAATCTCAATAAACCCTGATTTTGTATCCAGTTTAGCATTAAATCTTTATTAAATCTAAGTTACTATATAGATAAAATAATACGCAATCCTTTAGATAACCAGCCACGCTTTTCATCGAATGAAAAAATAGTTACAAATTACATAATTGTTAAAGTTAAAAATTATTTATAAGAACCGATTATTAAAGGGTTCCTGTGATTTTCGGTGATAGATATAGTCTTTCTTATCAAATGAAGAAAGTAAGCATATCTGTGAATATTCGCGTTGAATTTTTACGGACAAACACGCTATTCAAACACGTCGAGTAGATAAATGCGTCGATGTCTATAATTTTGCTTCATACTTAAATTTAAACCTAAGTTTAGTTACATTGCTGATTTTGCCATTACGTAAGGACAAAAAAATTACTCAGTTGGTTTTCTTTCTTTAGTATTATGGCCATTAAATAAGGTCTAATTTTTTTACTTATGCACATGATGAGCCAATTATTAGTATAAGCATGATGGCCACATCAGTCCAAGCTGTTGAAATATCTAACAAAAATAATATGCAATTTTTAGATTTAGATTTTAGCTGTTTTAATTGTTTGCCTCCACTGTTCACATACTCTGAAGTGCACTAAAGTTCGGATTAATAATGATTAATTTTTATATACAGTGTGTTCGAATAAGAAGGCGAAAATAGTCACGGGTTTTTAAAAATCCCACAAATTAGAGTCTTGTGACACTTTTTAAGTTAAGAAGAGTTAACAAAACTTTGGTAGAAACGATTTTCAGGAACTTGAGCAGTTCATAATGTTATGTAAAATTTTGACATATACTCAATTTTTAATTTTCCGCAAAATCATTTTTCAAAAATTTCGCCTTCTTATTTGAACGCACTGTATAATAAAAAATTAAATTTTGAAAGAATGAAGATTACTTTAAATTTGTAATGATTAATTAATGATGATTCCCACAACGTTACACATGAATGTTTAATTGCTTCAAATCTCACAGTAATCTGCGACATATTGCCTTCATATAACGTTACTACGAGTTACGCTCGAAGAATTCGTAAGACTTTTCTAGTTATACAATTCATATTTATGAATACCAATTGCAACGCTCAATTTTACATTAACACAGTATAGAATGGTTTCATCTATCGTGAATACGGGTGACTTTGGGCTGTTACCATGAATTCTGATAGGAATATTAGCACCATTAGTAATTAATTTTACCAAATTTAATTGTTTCTGGGGTAGTTTGCCTAAAATAGTGTACATGAATTGTACATCTCCCAAGCGATTAGATGTGAACTGACTCGAACTCTCATACCTGCCTAGTAAGTATTAAAATCTCTCTTGTGAAATAAGGAGAGTGATCTTCCAATGCAAAAATACACTGGCTACTTTATCATTTGTATCTCATAAGCTGACGAACGGAATCCAGGTTTGAGTTTTCCCACTCCCAAGAGTTTTTCAAGGTTTTCCGCAGTTTTATCTCCGTTATTTACGACTTGTGAATATAAACTTAGGGTTTTGGTGAGGTTTGGTAGTTGATTTTTTTCAATTTGTCGAATCTTTTTAATTAAGGTTAGGGTACTGAGTCAGACAATACAATTGACTCCTTGATATTAAACACTGGAAGTCCAGTTTATTGGGAAGAGGTGTGTGTCGTAAGGTTTCTATCGCCCAGGGGTTCCGTGTCAATTAGTCACACGACAAATAATCATGTGATGAATAGTCACAGCAAAATAATCACCGATGAATATTTACAGAAGAATAGTCACACCGCAAAATAGTCACAACGAAAAATAGTCACACCGAAGAATAGCCACACCAAAGAATTGTTACACTGAAAGATATGGAGCCTTAACAGTTACTATTAGATCAGTTTACCCTGGCAAAAAATTTAACGCGAATATCATTTATTGGCGGGTATTAATTATTCTGTTTCCTACAACCAGACGTTCCAATTATCACCAATTTTTCCTAAAATCTGTTGAGAAATGCCTAACTTATTTGCACCAGAATTAGAAACCTTTGTAAAAGTGTTTTGCATGAAGTGTGAAGCCATTGGTGACTGAGAAAATCCCAACTCTTTACCATGGGGAAGACTGAAAATTTTTTATTCATCACGATGGTGCGAGTACGCACATGGCTCAAGTGACCAAGCGATACGCGGAAGAATTGAGAAGAACCGGAGGTCTAAACCGCATCAAAAACTAGGAGATACCCGTCAAGTCACCTGACATAAGCTCAGTGAATTTTTTTTGATTCAGTTGATTGAAACGACGCTTGTTTCATCATTAGGCGACGACACTCGAAGGACTCTGGAAATTTCTCAAGAGCGAGTAGGACAAAACATCGTCTTACATGGTCATGAGGGTGTCTCCAAGTTGAAAAAACGATGAAGAGCTGTTGTTAAGAGCCACGGCAAGCAAATTGAGCAGACCTATCATTCCAAAAAAGTTTCTTTCTGAATAAAACTTACTGTGAGCAAGTGATCTAATAGTAACTGTTCACCCTCTATAGTCACACCGAATTATAGTCATATCGAAGAATAGTTACACCAAAGAATGTTCACAAGGAATAATAGTCATCACAAAAGTTAGTAACACCGGAGAATGGTCACAAAAAAGAATATTAATACCGAATACAGCAGATAGCAGTTACAGTGAAAAATAAACAGCAATAAAGTAAACAGGAAACGCTCTGTACATGCTATTGGTATGAGTTATACAAAATAGTAAATTATCAATTCTCCCTGGTAATGTAAAGAAAAAGAATTTCAGAGTAAGATTAGTCTTAAAAAGACTAACAATGGTTGTGAAGGCTTGTATAGAACCATTGATTCTTTGCTTGGCGTTTCCACCCAAGTAGCAATTTTATTTAAACTTTACTTAAAATTCATGTAAATATACTTTTCTGTAATAATTCAAGTTGACTTCAACAAATTGATGTTGAACTAAAGTTAACACAAAGTTGACATACACAAAGGATAGAAATGTCCGCCTACTTTAAGTCAACTTATGTCAACACTATTTCAACAAATTTAGATGAACTTCACCTCTACTTCATATTAAGATCTTTAAACCACGCCTTTTTAATTTTAGTCTTACACCAATCAAATGGTTTTACCTTTAACAATAATTTATTTATTTAATATTTATAAATGTTTATTTTACAATTATTAAATTATTTCAATACGTAAATAAAAAGTAACACTTTTTTTATCAAACTATATAAATTTTATTTGAAAGGTTGCTTTTAAATTAATCAGAAATAAATCTTTTTAAGTTATCCGTATTAAAAATAATATTTCTAACTCTAAATATTTACAAAAGTTTCAATTTGATGATTTACTTTTTCTGGCCTTATATCTGTCCTTTGTAAGTTTAAAAGCTTCAAAAAACATCTTTCAAATTAGTCTCCGTTGCAGTATCCTGAGTTAAAGGATGTTTTTGTAACGCCACTAAATCAAAAAACATGTTCATTATCACTCAATGTTAAATTTAAAGTTAAATATTAACTTAATCAGGTTACCGAAAAAAATTCTTTGAAGCCAAGTGCAGAAAAGTTTTTGGACTTGGCAGAACCTTGAGAACAATACTGGTTAGCTAAGCCATCAACCATTAGCTTCCTCATCATCAAATCGACATCATCTATGCAATTAGCTTCTCCGAGTAATTTAAATACTTGAACCTAAAAAATAATTAATGTTTCATTATATTAATCAATTAAACTAATTTTAAGATTATTAATTAAAATCTTACCAAGGATTTCAGCTTTTTCGATCAATTTACTGAGTCTTTGTAATTGACTATCATTTTCAATTGGAAGTTTAGTATGGTCAACATATGGAACAAGACTCATTCCTAGATAAAAACCTATCTATTTTTCCATCCATCCTTTTTTGAGTGTTCATTAGCGTTTCAAGTGTCGATATAACCTTATCTTGAAATGCTAAAAATTAAATGTCTGAAGTTAATTATAATACTAATGTTTAAGAAGCCAAAAATATAAACGTATACTCATCAGATGATCAGAATTCTCAAAGTAATAGTTTTGGTCATCAGAATGGTTGTCTTCTAAGAATTGATGATCATCTAAATCTTCAGCCTAAACATGAATTCTCTAAATTTGTATAAATTCCATAATCTAGATTATTATTATTACAAAGAAATGATTGAAAATTATCTCACATTGGATGCTGAGCGTTGCATGGAATCAAGTCCTGAATTGTTCACAGCAACAAGAGAAAAGGTTATGCGTTCTTCTTCTACATAATAATATAAGTTATATCTAATGCAAGAGTCCATTTACTAAATTTCAATCACTTACGATTTATTTCTGATTCATCTAAAAGCGTCGGCTCCTGCACCAATGGTGCAGATGGAATTTCCTTTGTAGGAACCTTTGACGGTGGGGATGGAAAAAGTAGTGGCTCAATTTGTACTATTGAATTAGATTGGAGAACGAGTGGTTGATTTCGTGTAGGAGCTGATGGGAGGTGTAGAGGATGCGTGTTCCCTCATTTTGATTTAGTGGGAGGATCATCGCTCTCATCTTCAGAACTTTCTGAAACAATTAAGCACTTTGGCAAAGCTCTTCTTCGAGATTTAAGGGTCGTTGAATCTAAATCAGAAGAAACTTTTGCCCTATCTAAATTTTGCCATGCTTCTTCAAATGTCACTATTAACAAAAAATACAATATAGTTTTAAATGCATTATAGAATACTAAAAATTTAATTACCGTAATCTTTTAACTTTTTAAAGGAAAACTTTTGCCAAGTAGATTCAGGAATTTTCTTCTTTTGAATTTTAGCGATCAACTTTTTATCTGTAGAGTATAATTGTTTAGGAGGCCAATTACAAAGACAATTGTCTTCGTCAACCCACGTGATGGGAACCACCGCTACTTGATTTGTTTCCAAAAATGTAACAATGGTAACCATTCTAAAATAACTAAAAAATAAAAATATGAACAAGTTATTTTAAACTAAAAATTAAAAAAAAAAGGAGCAATACTTTCTTACAAAGAGGGGAGAAATTGATTCGGAATTTTTTAATTTATTCTTAGCACAAAATTTGGAGTTTGGAAGGGTCTGAAATTCCTCCCACCAGAAATTATCAACTCAAACGAAATAAGTCGACTTGCATGGAGATAAACGTTGATGACCTTCGAAAATGAACAAATAATATCGTCTTCTCGCGAAGAGCTAGTATGAGGCATGCGTTACGCTAGGAATAATACATAAATTCAAGCAAAGAAAATTGAAAATGCGCTTTCACACGAATGCGCCTTATCCTTTTTTNAAGCAATACTTTCTTACAAAGAGGGGAGAAATTGATTCGGAATTTTTTAATTTATTCTTAACACAAAATTTGGAGTTTGGAAGGGTCTGAAATTCCTCCCACCAGAAATTATCAACTCAAACGAAATAAGTCGACTTGCATGGAGAAAAACGTTGATGACCTTCGAAAATGAACAAATAATATCGTCTTCTCGCGAAGAGCTAGTATGAGGCATGCGTTACGCTAGGAATAATACATAAATTCAAGCAAAGAAAATTGAAAATGCGCTTTCACACGAATGCGCCTTATCCTTTTTTTTTTTTTTTTTTTTGAAAAAAGTGCTTTGAAATTTTCTAAATTGAAAATTATTGAAATAAGTTTCAAAATCGTTGCAGCATGACTTGATGAAACTGAGACTATACAATTTATACGTATACCTACACAGCAATCCGTATGCTCCTTATATTCGCGAGAATATAGCGTTTACCTTTTATCTTTCGATGACTTTATTGTGCAGCATAGGAATTATCAAAAAACTTTTGTCTATTCTCGGTTTAGGGGCTAACTATAGATGTTTTCTTACGTCTGATTGGCAAACAAACACATTTATTTCTTACAGAAGAAATTTGAAAAACTTCAGATTGAGCTAAAAGTTCAGACACTTCATAAACATGGACGGGTGAAAAAAAATTTTTTGATAAGGAATTTTTTGCCAATCAAAATTAAAGAGTCATAATTTGAACAAGTGGCAATATTCTCAACTTTAATGATTGTATCATCTTTCAATTGGCAAACACCATCACAACTTGAATCCGATCTTAAAAAGAATTCTCTAATTCTAATCTTTTTGTATTGAGGGTTTGTTGTACCAAATAATATTTTTCCATTATAGTGCAATAAATTTGGTGAACTGTTTCGGGTCTGAGGTTTGCGTTTGGAAGAGTCCAAGTCAATTAATCTTCTATGGAATTGTTGAAGAAGTTGATTAGAAGACGAATGAGCCTTTTAATTATTCCTAAATGATTTTCGAACCTGAAACTACTAAAATTGTCTAAAAAATCCAACAATTTTGCATCAGAAGCTAGGTGAATAAGTCCATGTACATTATAAGAGATTTGTTCTTCTCCATATGAATCTGCAAATTTTTGAACAAAAAATTTCAATAGATTTTTAGCATATTAATTAAATTCACTATAAAGATCTCTACTGCATAAAATGTTAATTGCCACCGACAAAACTACAAATAATTTATAGTGAGTTTCTGTTAAATACTTTTTTGACAAAAGAATTATTGTATACAATAAAAATTGTCGTAATTCAGTGGCTTTCCACCTATCAATTTCTCTCAAAGAACGAGGTTTTCTTGTAAATTCATATTGTATGAACTCGGACAAATCACATAAATCTTCAGAAAAATTTTCTATTTGGCTACTAGATAAGCGAACAATTTTAATTTGACCTCTTATCCAAATTCTAATTATTTGTTTTGTAACGCGCAGACAAATTAATTGCATATACTCTAGTGGAAAACTAGAAATCAAATCAATTGGTAAATCTTCCAAATTACTGTGATAATTATGGTGTTCTTCATTTAGTTTTCGTCGGAAAGATTCATTGGTTCTTAGAGCGGAACCTACATCTGAATAGCACATACGACGATTAAACACTTTTTCCTTTTGCGATACATTTACTACATCTATAGTGTGCAGTGTGAGATTTTGTACCAGTAATAAATGATCTGGCAGGAGCATCGCACACGAACGCCTTCACACAAACACTTACATGACGATTGTTCACTTCAATTCCGTTTTTTAGTAGAGACTTAACTTCATTCACAAAGTCTGACAAAAATGAATTTACACTTTCTGGTTTTTTAGTTCCATGGTAAACTCTAATCACAAAAACTTCTTTAGAAATATCTTAGCAAAATCCAAGAATTGGCCAAAATTGTGAACCACTGCTCCTCGAAATTGGCAAACCATCTACATTAATTTGTAATTTCACACTTTCAACGAGATTGTTATTTAATAATTCTTTTAATTTATCTGTTAAACCAAAATGAGAATAAATTCCAGGGCTCACAGATTTAATCAGTATTTTTAGGAGTTTTTAATAGAGTCCTAGAGTCACTAAGTAATTGTTCACTAAAACACTCGTGCTTTTTCAATGTTATTTACATAGCATTGAGTGTTGAGTGGGTGACATTGTGGGAAATGGCCCAATCACTTAATTGACTGCTAAAAGTTTCTTTTGACTTCAAATTATAGCGGTGGCTATAAAAAGAGTATAGCCACCGCTATACTCTAAATCTTCAATGTCACTACCACTTAAAATTTCCTCATTACTATTATAATCAAACACCTCGTCGCTTGTATTAAACACTGTTGAAACTGACTGTTGTAAGGCAATTACTGGATAGCGATCTTTTAATTGATTTGTTTGTTGCTCCGTCTGTTGAATAGATAGAATTGAATTTTTAATACGTATTCGCAAGTGTCGAGACGAGTATTTTGTTAAAGTGCTTCTCCCCATCACTTCAAAAATGAGACTATTTGCTATATTTGTAATGTGCGGCTGTTTAATAGGTACCTATGTATTTAGATCTAAATACATGATATCAAATTGAAGTGAAATAAAATTAAAATGTTACATAAATAATTTTCTTTTTTTTTGCATCAAATTACGTCAAAAAAATTGTTGTAAATTAAACAAAGATAATTATAAATCAACTTGACCATAATTTGTAGCAATTCAATAGCAAATTCAATAATTGACATGAAGTTGTATTAAACTTGAATTCGAAAAGAATATTTTAAATTTTGCTTCAATTATGCACCAACTGTTGACCTGGATTTTGTGTCAATGTCAACACTTTGCTGACTGGGATAGCCGTTCCTATGATGGACTGAAAAAACAGGGCCGGGCCTGCAACAAAAAAAAGTATCGTGTTGAACTGTGAGTCTAATTGTCGTGATGACAATAAGGACGACGACAAAGAAGAGGGAAAGTGAAATTAATTCTTCCCTAAGTTTTTTTTTTGAAAGTTATTTTGAATGTATAATAAAATTAAAGTAGTCAAAAATTTATGAGCCAGGTGCGAGGTCGACGTCGGAATGGCTCTGGGCGTTTTCTATTCGACAGTTTTGAAGAAGCTGGAAGATTTGGCAGAAGGTCATAATACAGCATTATCCAAATTAAGCCATGGCTTCTTTCTCCGCCTTTCACCAAAAACGGCTTCGCGCATGCGGTACACAATTAGTAAATTAATGAAGGTGAAGATAGGCGACAAAAAATAGTTTTTTTTTATTTAATTATTAGTTGATATGGCAGAGCCCAATCAATGGCTGTTTTGAAAAAGTTTGGATATATTAAGTAAGAATATGTGTAAATCTTTATATTAATTTGGTAGTAATTTGATGCATGCAAGAAATTTGAAAAATTCTAGAAGATTTTCACTATGTTTAGGGAAGAATGCAGGACGTCCTAGTTTTTCTGTTGTTTGGCATTGGAATAGAAGGTGGTCTAGAGAGCTCTCGCTTCCGCAGAAATTGCATATTTTTCTTTCCCACATTCCAAGGTCGATTCTTTTGCCTCTTTCTGATCTGATAGTGTTGAGTCCGAGTCTGATATTTCCTATATTTCTGACTGTATAGTTAAAATTATTTTGATTGAGGTACGGTTCTGTCCCACATGTTGTTTTAGTATTTAGAAAACCTGGAATTCTACTTGATTTTTCCGTTTTTCCGTAGTCCTCTTGGTATAATTTATCTTTGATTCTTCGAATTGTTTCTTTTTTCCAATGTTGAGTTAAATCCGCATCCTCTGCTATCCAGAGGTGGTCGAGATTAACAGTTGAGAAAAGTTTTTCCATTTGAGAGCACTAGTTGTATTTATTTTCGCTCTGACAATCGGATTTTTTCCTAAGTTCAGTATATGCATCTCGGAGAAGGGTGTTCTTCTTGCTTTTGAGTATCTTGATCCAGAAACCAATCGCTAGTTTGGATATTTCGGCTGAAATATGAGGCGTCCCAGTCTCATGTTTTAGGATGTATCTTGGGATAGACCATGGAAGGTGCAATGTTCGCTTTAAGAATTGCTACTGGACTTTTTCAATTTTCTCGGCGTGTGGAAGACCCCAAATTCCAGCTGCATACGTGGTTGTTGAGTTAATAATTGATGATAGGAGTTTTTTTGTTGAATTTAGCGAGAAGACTTTTGGTCGTTTTAGAGTGTGTAGTGTTGTGGCGGTTGCTGCTAGCCCTCTTGTTGTTGCTTCTTGGGCAGATAGGTTTGCTAGGCCCGACGAGCAGAAAGTAATTCCCAAGTATTTGTAGTGACTTGTTATTTCAACAGGATTACCGTTCCACGTAAATTTATCTGTTTTTTTGATCCGTCCTCCTTTTCTAAAAATGACCACTTTTGTTTTCTTCATATTAATTAGGAGGTGTTTCGATTTAAAGAATTTAGATGCTATGTTGATTTTCTCTTGTAGTAGTTATTGCGATGATGCCACAATTACTAAATCGTCGGCATATAAAAGGCAGTGTACTTTACGTCCATTTCTAAAAGACACGTGCTATATTTAGTATCTAGCTCTTCAATGAAGAGGTTGAACAGAGATGGACTGACAACTTCACTTGTAATACATTTCTTTTTATTTTAAAATTTTTGGGACGTCCCACTCTACCTGTTACACTCGCCGTAGCTTGCGAGTAAATACTTTTGAAGATGTTTATGAATTTAGTTGAGACGCCGGCCTCGTAGAGGGTTGACCAGAGGAGTGCATGGTTTGGTGTGTCAAATGCTTTGGCTAAGTCTACAAAACATGCATATAGTTTTTGTGATTTGAGAAGTTGGACTTGGATCATGGCAATTAGTGCAAAGATATGATCCAGTGTGCTTCTACCTTTTTGGAATCAAGCTTGGTATTTCGAAACTTTGTTGTTTCTTTTCATCCATCCTAGGAGTCTTTCATTTAGTATCGTGGTAAAGAGTTTTAGGATGGTATTGAGGAGCGAGATTGTACGATAATTAATTGGTTCATTTTTGTCCCCACCTTTATGGATAGGTAGGATAAGGGCCTCGCTCCAGTCTTTTGGTGTTAATCCTTTAGAGTAGACTATATTGAATTCTTTTGTGAGTCTTTCGACAGCCTTTGTAGAAAAACGTTTCCAAATTTCATTTGGGATATTGTCTGGTTCCGGGGCTTTTTTTCTTTTTAATTTTTTCATTGCAATCCTGACTTCGAAAATGTTGATTTCGCTGTCGAGATGTATGTCTGTCTGATTTGTCATCTTGTTGAGAGGCATCGCAATCAATTTTGGTTGACTTTCTTGAAAGGTATGGCTAAAGTGTTTGAACCATTCTTCTTGGTTAATTGTATTTTAATGGAAGTTTTTCGGTTTTAACGATTTTATTGACTTCCGAAGGGTTTATGAGGTTCAGAAATTTTTGTTCGATATTTTCTTGGTATTCTTTTGATTTGATCTTGCATATTTGATTGTATTTTTTCTTTTTGCTTAGGTAGTTTTCGGTTTTCTGTTGGCTCTCCGTTGAGTTAGTGTTCCTTCTAAACTTTCTTAGTGCATTGTTCATGAGGTAACGGGCTGAACGGCATTCTTTATCGTACCATCTCGGTTTTGTTATTAATTTTGTGTCAAGCAGTATATTCTTTGTTTGTTTTGTGACAGTAATTTCTTCAATTGTCTTCGTGAGTTGTTTAAAGTAATCTGTGACGTCACACTTTGGGTCCAGAAGCTCTAATTTGGCATTTAACTTTTTTTTGAATATTTGTATTTCTTCTGGTGTGGTTGGAACTTTCAGTTGTGGAAGGTTTTGCTTCTTCCTGTTGTAGGATGAGGTCGGCTTTTGGAATAAGTTTACACATATTGGAAAATGGTTTGATTGTGACATTTCTACAACTGTGAATTCGGAAATATATTCTTCCATTTGGGTTATATGAAAAATGAGGTCAATCGTGCTTCTTCCTCCATTGGCATCACTAATGAATGTAATCATGCCTGTTTTGTCTCGTTCAAGATAACCGTTGCCAATTTTTAGACCTGTATCGTTGCATAGATCGACGAGGGGTTGACCTCTTGCGTTCGTAGTGCTATCTTCAGAATTTCTTTTCTCTCCCATTATTGAGTTGTGTGCTCCTATTCTGCCATTCATATCTCCCATGACCAAAATTTTGTTGCTATTCAGTGAGAGTTCACTGATTGTGCGGAATATGTCATTTAGTTCGGTGTTGTATGCGGTGTTCGGAGGGATGTACGTTAGTACAATTATAAACGGAGGGACGTCCCAATATTGTGGCGGATTGAATTTCGCAAAGACTGGAAAACGTCATCTGTATGATCTCGACGTTTTGGTGAAGGTTATTTTTCCATCCTATTATAATTCCTCCGTACGGTCGTCCGTACCGTGGGATTTTGCTTTGCTGGAATTACTATTTTTTTGTATTCATTAAGGAGGTAGTGGTTGAATTCCGTCGCCTTACTCATTGTTTCGGTGAGACAAAAAATAGATGGCTTCGCTTTAGCCAGTTCCTCGTAATAAAGTTGGTTTTTATTCTTAATACCTGTTATATTGTAGTAAAATATTGATATTGAGTTAGGGATGTTGGGGGTTGTTCTGATATTGGTGTTTTCTTTGTTATTGATTGGGATGCCAATTCCTCAGGATTCAGAAATGCTTTGACTGTTATTTTGGTTCATCGATTCCCTAGTTTTCTTCCATATTGAGTCCTGATGTCCATCTCTGAGTCTTCTTTGTCTTCTTTCTTTTTCTTCAATTCTAATAGACAACGGGAGGTCTCTTTGTAAGAAGATATTTGATCCTTTTAATGTTTTAGCTGCTTGAAAAATTTTGACCCAATCCGATGGTAATGGGATGTATACTTTTAGTGGTCTTGATTTATTTCCGTGTTTTCTTATTTTGATTGGAATGTCGTGTTGGACGTCCAATTTCATCGTAATTTTATATAGATGATCAACTGATTTGGTTACAGGAGGGTGTTTTGGAACAGCTATCGGAGGCGCGCAAAGCGAGCCGGAGATTGCGCCCCGTCATTTCTTTCGCGTGATAGCAAAATACTGATGAAATATTTTATTAACAACCTAACCTAACAACCTAACAAATCCTAATCCTAACAACGAATGCATAAATTGTTCCAAAATTTCAAAAACTTCAATAGTTGATGACAGAGAAAAATTTCATTAGAAAAAGTCACTGAACTATTCTAAGCAACATTTGTAGAGGTCATTTCATCGCTTAAGAGAGACACATAACACGGTTGTGAATTTTTTTTGGTTTCTGCCCATTTGGTTAAATTTAACCCGCTAACCTCATTCCCTCCAAATTTCGCACAATTCATTTGCTGTCTCAAATTTTTTTGGGTGAAAGCGACTTTCTACTGCACGGATTATTTTGGATAATGCTGTATTCATGTGAAAATGACTTTTCAGCTTCCTGTGTACCGCTTGAAAAATGTAGTTCAATAATACGATGGGCTTCTAATTGTGTGCATCAAACTGCACATAAACTCAATTTAGAAGTTTAGTATTTTTATTGGCACACTTTTNGATAATGCTGTATTCATGTGAAAATGACTTTTCAGCTTCCTGTGTACCGCTTGAAAAATGTAGTTCAATAATATAAAGGGGGCTTCTAATTGTGTGCATCAAACTGCACATAAACTCAATTTAGAAGTTTAGTATTTTTATTGGCACACTTTTNGGGCTTCTAATTGTGTGCATCAAACTGCACATAAACTCAATTTAGAAGTTTAGTATTTTTATTGGCACACTTTTTTGGCAAATTTGAATTTTGAAATTTAACTGACCTGTTTGGTTATTTAGTTGAATGGAATTGTGAGTTTAGTAAGAGTTGCATAGGTATAATGGATTTAGTAGATAAAATAATGTTTGCAAATATCATTTATGAGGTCCAGTGTGTGATGTTAGAGATATTGCTTTAAGGAGTTCGTAAATCACCATTTTGAATAATTTATGCCAATAATATTGACATTGTATTTCTTATGTACATTATCGCTGTATCTAACTACTAAGGTATTTCTTCTTCGGTGTGAATATTATTTGTTGTGACCTGCGCTAGATTATTTATTGTTGTTAATATTGTTTGGTGTCACTAACTTTTGTGATCATTATTCTTTGTAGTGACTACTGTTCAGTGTGACTATTCAACGATGTGTATTTTCTTCGGCGTGAATATTTTTCGCTGACTATTCTTTGGTGTGAATATTTTTCTGTGTGACTATTTTTCGTTGTGAATAATCTNCGTGAATATTTTTCGCTGACTATTCTTTGGTGTGAATATTTTTCTGTGTGACTATTTTTCGTTGTGAATAATCGTTTGTGTGGTATTCGTCTGTAAATAATTTTCTGATATATTTTTTTTTGACTACAATTCTGTGTTCTATATTCATCGGTGACTATTCATCGTGTGACTTGTTATCGTTGACAAATTGACAAATTGACCCCGTACCCACCCAGGTGGCCAAATGTGAAGACACATACTCTCACAGTATCCAAGTGAGACTTTGATACCAAGTCACAATCATAAGTATGAGTTAAAATTTCTACTGTGAGATAAGGAGCCCCATCTTCCAGTGTAAAAATATACCGGTTGTGGGAGTTTTGTATCGTCAGGTGTGTAGATATGAGGNTTTTGTGTGGTATTCGTCTGTAAATAATTTTCTGATATATTTTTTTTTGACTACAATTCAGTGTTCTATATTCATCGGTGACTATTCATCGTGTGACTTGTTATCGTTGACAAATTGACAAATTGACCCCGTACCCACCCAGGTGGCCAAATGTGAAGACACATACTCTCACAGTATCCAAGTGAGACTTTGATACCAAGTCACAATCATAAGTATGAGTTAAAATTTCTACTGTGAGATAAGGAGCCCCATCTTCCAGTGTAAAAATATACCGGTTGTGGGAGTTTTGTATCGTCAGGTGTGTAGATATGAGGAGACTCGAAATCTCACTGTAGCCAAGCTAGGCTCTAATACCCAGGGTCAATAAGTATGAGTTATAAACTGTCCTGTGAGATAAGGAGACCCATGGTCCAGTGTAGAAATACACAGGCTACTCTACCTTTGACTCATTTCCCACACGGTTATACTGCTTTTTCTCTCACAATAGCTACACTAATGAAACAAACATTTGAATATCATGGAACTTGTTATGACAGAATTTAATTAAAAAACTATTAAATAAAAACTTTAATAAAGTAGGTAAACTTTGGACGGTTCAATTTTATTAGACAGATTAATTTAAACTTGAATTTGCTAAACCCAGAAGATTACGACTTTATTAAGAACAATAAATAAATACTGTCTCAAGATTAGTTAGTAATATTTCTGCTTAAACTATTCGAATTATAGAAACAATCTTCATGAAGGCCGACTTGGGTTACCACGAATAAATTTGTCATGTACGTTCACGCTAAATCGAACTAGTATCAGCACCATCGCTTTTTCCATGTATCAGTACATAAATCACATGATTTTTACGACGGTTACTTCGAATAACTATTATTTGGGAATTTCCAGTATAAGTTTTTTGTCTCCACAATGCTTTATTATTATCAATTATTTTATGACAAAACTTTATTGTCCATGTTGCTTGTTCGTTTTACGGAACACCCAAACTTGCTTACCACAAACCAATTAATCCGGTGGCTCCGGGTTCAAATTATCCTAGGTTTACTGTAATTCTAACAAAAGCTTTTCCATTATCTTTTTTATCTCAAACACCACAAACTTTCTTTCTCCAAGGACTAAGTAAACGCTCATATGTTGGCTCGATATGTATTTATTAAATTCGTGTATGTTACATTCTAGTTGCGCGAGATGGTATCAAGTTCCTTGTATTTGGACTATCAAAGTGATGATGGATACTTGATTAACTGGCTAAAACGTGAGTTTTACTTTTAGTTACTTTATCTAAACATGTAGGATTTCTGATGTGAGACAAACTTAAAACGATAAAATTTGTTACTAGGCTTAAGAATTTTATCCTCCATTCAATATCAATTTAAACTCTTCAAAAAAAAGTAACCCATTCTTACCAAAATCCTTTTCTTAAAAAATCGCTATCTTAGTAGTTCAATAAGCAAACGTTTATGAATAACACGTACCAACAGTTTGTTTCGAAGGGTATGGCAAATTGATCTTTTTATCTAATTCTGGCAAAGTTTGAGAAACAGAATATTTAAAACACATGCCACTACCGGCCACGTAGAAAGCATCACTTAACAAAGCTAGAAAAGTTAAAAAAAGCTTTCATCAGAGACGCTAAAAATTCCGTGTGAAAAGTGGCTCAGAATTTGGAATGGACAAGTTTACTGTGTCCGGATCCAAGTCTACAAGATAGGGGTTACAGCATGTACGAAGAAAGCATTTCAAAATTATGTGAAGAATCAAGAAGCCGACCTAAAATCGGATTGCCCAGAATATACAAAATTACCCGGAAGAAAAGATGGTATACAAAAAAACATACCTTCTTTTTTCGCTCAGATTCTCGGTTCAATTATTTGTGTACCTCATTTTCCGATTGAAAAAAGAAGGTATGCTTTTTTGCATAACATCCTTCCTCATCATTTATGACGAGACCTACCTCACTTTCGGCCAAAGTTAACTCCCAGCAAGGCAGCTTTTATAAGCCACAAATTAAAATTGGATTTGAACATAAATTTACAAACCGAGAAGTTTCCAAAAAAAAATTTATTTGGCAAGCGATTGATGAAATATGGAATATATCAGACTTGGCCATTTTTTGTCTGAAGAAGAGTTTACTATTCTTCGTAACCCAGCATCATGAAATAGAATATATTTTGTGTAGACCAGACCTCGCCACATAACACTACACTAATATCCTTACCAAATTTCTCAATAAAAACACGCCCGGTTTGTTAGAAGAAAAATACATTTTCCAAATGTCCCACAGTAGATAGTACGGGATGATAAATCCTGCACACCCCCCCCCCCCCCCCCCCTTAAAGCC
>NIPM01000623.1:0-70477 GCA_002738285.1 Holacanthella duospinosa
TTAATTCAATCCTATTTATAAGACAGAGAATTAACTGGAGAAATATCAAATCCAATAAATTTTAAGAAAAAAATATTTTCTTGTATAAAATTGTATTTATGTTTATAATCCAATTCATTTNTCCAATTCATTTTTTGCAAAAGTTCTATTTGGAATTATAACCAAGGCTTCAAAAATTTTGTCCCATATTACTATGTTTTTAATTCATATAAACAAAATATCTCTGTGTTTCAGTTTAACATCGTTTGAAATCGAAAACTAAGCCATCATTTTTAGGCTCGATTACATGGCACTTTATTTTCCTTCAGAGTAATCCCCATTTTATTTATTAAATAATTGGTTGAATAAGAATGATCTAGATTCATTGAAAATTTTTTTGAAGCCTCGGTTATACTTCTAGAATATTAGTGCATCATAGTGAAAATAGGTTGAGGAAGCAACTAAAATGGCAAGAAATATGGGATAAAATTTTTGAAACATAATTCTATTCTAATTGGACGAGAAATTTTAGTTTCTTGAATGAATAAAATAGTAAGAATGAAAATAAATTTATGTATTTATCAACTTTACTATCCATAAAATATGTGTTAGTTATAATTCTTGCTATTTTAGTTGTTTCCTCAACCTATTTTCACTATGATGCACTAATATTAATGAATTATAACCGAGGCTTCAAAAATTTTGTCCCATATAGCTAAGAGATATTTTATGGATAGTAAAGTTGATAAATACATAAATTTATATTCATTCTTACTATTTTATGCATTCAAGAAAATAAAATTTCTCGACTAATTAGAATAGAATTATGCTTCAAAAATTTTCATCCATTTGATTGAGTTAAACAAAGAATCAAAAAGGGACTACTCTGAATGAAAATATTAGGGCGTTCCGAGCAAAGAGACACTCGAAAAAAATTAAATAAAAAATCAAGTATAAAAGATATAAAGTTAAAGATTAGTATGTTTACAGATACGAACCTTCTGCATCTATTACACTTCTCCATCTTTCTGGTAACTTCTGGATACCATTCATAAAACCTTTAGCATTAAGCTCCAGAATTGCACTTTCTAGCTGAATTTCTAGTTCATGCCAATCATCATAAATGTTTTCCTTTAACTTTCTCTTTAATTACCCAAAACAATTGAAGTCAGGTAGGCTAATATCAGGGCTATAGAGAGGATGATTCCAAACCCAGATATTTTCATCAATAAAAACTGCTTTATAAGATTTTATTTATGTTGTCTAGCATTATCATGTAATATTAAAGGTACCTTAAATTTCTTATCAGGTAATCATTTCTCTAATAATTCGATTAGTAAGTTTTTATAGACATCTGAAGTTACAGTCTCTTTAGGGGCACAGAGGTTCCAATAAGCAACGCCTTGAAAATCCATTGCTAATATTAGCATTCTCTTTCTCTCATATTTGGATTGAAGTACAAATTCAGGTGGGGTTTCATACATATTTCTCCAAGATCGAATCTGGTCACGTTGGGGTTGCATATATAAAGACACTCAAGTTTCATCTATTGCCAAAGTTCGATTAATTAAGTTATTTTGTCTCAATAAGAGTTGCATATTGTTTTTGCATGCCAACACTCTATTTTCTCTTTGTTCATCCGTGAGAAAATGAGGTACCCATTTACTTAATAAATTTTTCATTTATAAATCTTCTGTTAAATATCGAAATACTGTTGTTTTACTACACTTTACCCCCATGGAAAGTTCGATGCAAGATCGTGTTCTAGTTTGGGCTAACAATTCTTTAATTTTATCTATTACATTTTCTTTTTTCGAGACATCACTTATATCGCCTCCTCTGTTATCTTCGACAACATTGTAGCCGGTCTTAAACTTAGCAACTAAAATTTTGACTGTATTTAATTTATAGGCACTATTTAAAACTGATTTAACTAATTCATTATGAATTATCCCAAGACTATGTCCCAGGATCAGTGATGGGACATGAAATTTCATGATTTTTATTAACAAATTTCAGTAAAATTTCATTAAAAACTTAATCTGTTAATAACTTTTTAAAAAGACATTATATCGATTTGGGATCTTTATTTATGATACAAACACACCATCTAAACCTATTTTTGTCAAAAAATATTAATTATACTATGATTGTTTTGTAATTTAGTGCAAAAATTGGTTGAGTTTAATTTCAACTCATTGACTGAAAATTTTCTAAATCAATGGCAGGAGAAAAAAAGCCAATAAGCGTTGAATGGATAAAGTCATAGATAATGGTAAGGTAAGACCCAAATGTATCCACTTAAGAGCACCTTTGATTGAAAAAGCACATTTTAACTTTTGAAGGTTTGGCTGATAAAAGTAATTAAATAATTTAACAATTAGGGAACAAGAAAAACAATAATAGATTAATATGACTGATTCAACAAATTCTACTGTAGATTTAACATCAAATGCTGATTCAATCAAAGAATTTAATGATCAAGATTTAGAATCAATATATGAAGTATAAAGTCTTCCAACTTCAATCAATAATGAACAAAGTTTGATAACTAAGTATTTAGATTTTAATAATGAAAGAAATCAAGCTCATCTTGAGCACCTTCAATGCAAATTGAAGTTCAATTCTGGTATAGTGCTTTCGGTCACATTTCCTTCAATGATAATTGAATAGAACTTCTAAAGGTGTTAAATAGTCTAATTCCAATGATGTTAGAAGCCCTGGGGCATTGAAAGAGGATTGTGAAATGAATGCGTCATCTGAATTTGACGGCTACGATTCGGTTCATTGACGATTTAATTACTGAACTTTGAACCTAAATATAAAAAAGAGCTTCTTTTTTAATAAAACTATTTATCTCAAAATGATATGCATGATTAGAGCTTTTTATATGCCAAATTTTATCTCTCGAAAAGTTTTAATTCGATCCACTTGAATTTTGATCGATATTTTTGACTTTCTAACGCAAACTGAAGGATAAATATTTATTTTTATGAATCGAAAAATATATCAAAAGATGCATAACGATCTGAATACACCTGATTATATTAAATTTCGCTAGCATTCACACTATATTTACTGAGCATCGATTAAATTACACAAAATTCAATGAAATTTTATTGATTTTTCCCATCACTGATTACACCAAATTTGATGAAAATCCGCTGTTCTTTATCTGAAATTGAATCTTTTAATTTTTGCAAGCTATTCATGATAATATTCAAAATATAATTATTTATAAATAAAGCTTGTAGTCTATATAAATTAATTTAAAAGTCTTGATATTATTAAAGGCGTAATTAAACAAAATTCGAGTGTCTCTTTGCGCGGAACGCCCTAATAAAGAGCCATTTGAACAAAGCAAAAATCTCAAATTAGAAACATGCCAAAAATCAAAGAAACATTACAAGCATCATTAACAGAAGACCAAAATGGTGAAGCCAAACTTAACCAATATATAATAAAAGATATAATAGGAATGGGAAGTTTTGGAACTGTTAGTTTGGCTATAGACACAGATACGAACATTCAATACGTATCCCTTTCATTTTGTTTTTATATTGGTTATTAGGCTTTGAAAGAGTTTAGTAAATATAGCTTACGAAAAAAGAATAGATCGCAATTGTTACAAGCTAGAAATAAAGCACGTGCACAGGCGTTTAATTCTAACTCTAATTCTGAAAATAGCAAAGGTCCAAAAATTGAATTAAACTCAGACGGGATGATATCTACTTCTTCAGATCCTATGTATTTGGTTAAGGGTGAAATAGCTATATTAAAGAAATTGAACCATAGGAACATAGTCAATTTAGTTGAAGTATTGGATAATCCTGAAGACGATCTTTTATATATGGGTACTCAAGAAATCTTTATTTTTAGTTTTTGAGATGTGCCATAAAGGACCTATAGTTGATGCAGATATGTTTAATCCTTTTGATGCTTTGGAAGAAAGCAAAGCAAGACATTACTTTCAAGAAATAATCTTAGGAGTAGAATACCGTACTCCACACAATCATATACCTTTTTCATATTAAATAGTACATGAAAATGAGATAGCCCATAGAGGTTATCCTACTGAATTTAATTATTAGATATAAAACCAGATAATCTTTTAATTAACCAGGATGATGTTATTAAAATTGTCGATTTTGGGGTGTCTGAAATATTCGATAAGTCTAATGATAAAATGAAAGGAAACATCGGAAGTCCTGCTTTCATGGCACCTGTATTCTATTTTCTATAATATTTTAAGGAACTTTTAGCTGGGATTACAGAATATTCAGCTAAAGCGGCAGACGTATGGGCGTTAGGAATAACGTTATTCTGTGTTCTTTTTGGTGTATTGCCATTTAAGGGATCTAATGTTTTTGATTTAAGAAAGGCTATCAAAGAAGACCCGTAGCTCTTAAATTTAAAGTTTAGTCTGATAATACCTGAAACCACAGAAAATATTAAATCGGTTTTAGAAGGATTATTAGACAAAAATCCGGATACAAGAATGAAGATGGATGATCTTAGAGTATACTTTCGTTGATTATTTCTAGGCACATCCTTGGGTTACTAACAATGGTTCCCAACCTCTTATTTCTAAAGAAGAGAATATCGTCAATATTGTTACTCATATTAGCCAAGATGATATTAATAATTCTATCAAGAGATTGGGTAACATCTTTATGATGGTCAAGGCAGCACAAAGGTTTAAGAAATTAGGTGCTAAGAGTAAACTTCATAAATCAAATGAAAATGCTGAAGATAAAAATTGAATATATTACATTTTATTTATTCTTAATTTTGGTATTAATTATGTGTATTTTCGTTCGAATGTATCTTTTTTTATGAGGCATTTCCAAGTATTGGATCATTATCAAATGTTTTGCAGTCTTGTTTATCCTAATTTTACACTTGTCTGTCATAAAAATGATATGCGATATCCACACCTGGTAAATGTCTCGAGATTCAGGCCTTAAAAACGTTTAGGAATAAAATAACGAATTAAAATTGTTATTTTATCCGTAAACGTTTTTAAGACCTGAGTTTTTATAACGTTGCCTTGTGCATTGAACAATTTCATAAAACTCAAACTTAGAAACCAAAGTTGAATTGACAGACATGCTTAAAGAACATTTTTACAAAGAAGGTAGCCATGACGTTTACCAAAATTAGATGAACCAAGCTCTTTAAGTATAATATTAGATATACATCCTATTTATTTCCAAAAACACAAGCAAGGGATTGATATACAGAATTATATCGAACAAATAAATATATTCTGCAACGCCTTTTGTTCTCAAAGCCATCAAAATATCTTATCGATCATTTATTCAGATTATTCTATAAGGTTTATATTGTTATAATTATTGATAGTGAATTCATTATTCCAAGCGATCAAAAAGGGATTCCTGAACTCAATGCAGAAATAAAAGTCGAAACTTCTAAATTAAACTACAAATTTAGAGAAACTTATCACAAAATAAGAACTATTTTGCATCAAAAGCTGAGTAATTTAGATCTCGAAGCTATCATGGGTAAATTTTTTCAAACTTATGCTTAGAATACTCTTATAAATCCAACTCCATCTCTAAGGCTCTTTGTTGTACATAAACACACAATTATACTTTAGACCAAAAAAGAATAGAAAGAGAAAATGAAGGAAAGAAAATACAGAAAAGGATTTTAGTGATTAGCAGTTCACCAGATTCGCCTGAGCAATATATATCTTTTATGAATAATTTTTTCTGTGCTCAGAAGATGGTACAATTTATATTACAATTTTAGGCTATACCTATAGATACTTGTAATTTATTTGATGATAGTCTCTTTATGAGGCAAGGCTCGTATCTTACTAAGGGTGTTTATATAAAGATTGAAAACTCTAAAAATTTGTTACAATATTTGCTTGTATCCCTTACATTGATTATTTTAAAGTTTGCCTTTCTGCCAGACCTGTTTACAAGACAATTCTTGATTTCTCCTTCTCAAGAAGGTGTTGATTTTAGTGGTTCTTGCTTTTGTCATAATGATAAAGTTGAGATCGCTTATGTGTGCTCAATTTGTCTCTCTAGTATTACATTGTATTTTATTTTTAGTATTCTGTGAAAATATAGACGTCTGTACCACCTGTGGGTAAATAAATAGCTTAATTTTAGCGCGGAACATATGGATATCTAGCTTCATCTATGATTTTAAATACATTAAACATTCTCTATTATCTTTTATATGGTGTACTTGATTTTTTTGTGCTTTCTTGTATCAGAAACATTCATATTTAATTTAAATAGTAAAATTATATCAATATTTTTAATTCGATTAACCACTTTGTGAAGTTTCTCATAAACTTATCACATTCTTTTCAAATATGCTTTCCTTGAGCCTTCATTTCTGCCTTATCAAATTAAACAAAAGTTAAAATTGGAATGAAAAGACTGGTAGAAATCATACAAAAAGCAAATTTTCACAAATCAATAATTACAAAACACAAAGGTAGATAATTTTTTACAGTTTTAGATTTCTTTCTTTCCAAAAAATTTGTTCCTGGAACCGTAATCCATATATTTTTTCTAAATTCAAATTAGACATATCATCCTAAAGAATTACGAGAACAAGCAATTAAGGTAAAGAAATCAAAGATAGAAGGAAAAGAGGATTTCTTTGAAAAATATAATATAGATCCTTTAAAAGAATATAAAGTTTTAACAAAAATTGAATTTTTAGAATGTCAATTTATTATCCAGATTCGTTACTTCTTTGGGTACTATTTCTCCAAGAACAAAAACTGGTATTATATCGATATAATTTATGTACCTTTTAGGGTTAAATAGAGAAAATCAAGCTAGATTATCAAAGGCAATTAAAAGAGCTAGAGCTGTAGGTATTTTCATCAATTTTATCTCTGTTTAGGTTTGATTCCTTTTGTCTCTGCTTATAAATAAATCACCAGTTATTTATTTAGTAAAGTTATATTGGTTATTTCAATGGACTCGGACATGAGTTTATATTGCAGAAAATGGCCTTGTAAGTTAAGGCAAAACATGGCCTCAAATAACAATATTTTCAAAAAAATCAATACATATCTCCTAATAAGTCAAATACAATATTTGAATAGATATAATGAATTTTATAAAATAAGTCTATTGAAAAAGTTGTATTTCCTACTTTATTCAATCTTGATCCAATATTCTGATCGAAATGTTTTATAATTGTGCTAAAAAGTAAAAAATGATATGAAAAAATACATTGTTATTGATTTTAAAATATACTATAATTAACAGTTAAATTGTCAATAGAGCATGATACTAATAATAGCCGGCAGGATGGTTAAACTTCGAGTCTTCAGATAAGCAGGATCGGGCCTTACGAATCGAGTAATTGTGTCATTAAATTCAAATATTTTTCTAATCATACCGTGTTATTTTTTATATATTAAATGTTAAAATCGAGAATATTATTATATTTACTCCTTAAAGGCATATTTTTTAAAGATATTTAAGCTTGAGGCCTCAACTATCTAGCTTTTAATTGGATAAGTAGAACATTTTGTATTCTATAACATGCCTTGGAAATTCACAAACAAACATTTCGGGACTTCTATTATAGATTCTTTACATGGTACAATTATTTGATATAGATTTTTTTGACTATTAATACAACCCAGCTTTGCTAAAGATCCATTATAGAAAACCAATGATATACAATTTATATACACTTAAATTATGAACTTGAATTATCTTTGTATCCATTTTTAAAATTTTGGTTTCTGTATGCGAATTTTTATGAAATTTACAAGATTGACAAAGACGAAGAAATTAGCCCACTTAACAATTAGAAGGATAACCGATCAAGTTGAAAATCAGAAATTAAAGAATTTAGAAACCTGCATAAAATTATTATATTGGAACATTGGAAGAGGTATTAATCTACCTATTACTTCTTATGATACTATTTTGAAAACTTGTATTCAACTAAATAAGCCGTATAAATTCTTCAATATAATGGATATTTATTGGGATCACAAAAATCGTGAAGCCTTTCTTGAAATGAAGCCAAATTTAGAAGGACGCAATTTAGATCGACATGATTTTAATACACTTGATGAAGATTTTGGCCAACAAACTATTGAGAAATTGAAACTTAACAAACAAGAATTAGATATGTATTTTGGTTTCATTGAATTACTTTTGGAAAATAACGATATTCATTCTATTCGTTATTTCATCAAAGCCGCATCAGAACAACCACGAACATTCTTTATGATATTGAACGTCAGTCACCAGATATGGAACTCACTTTTAGAATCCGGAGAAATTGATAAGAGCAAGATATGGTTCCATATAATGTATTGTAACAATTTAGTTCGAAACAACGATTTATTCAAGAAATATATTAACTTAATTGGTTTATCAAATCCTTATTTCGCGCTCTGTTTTAATAAAACGAGACTTAAATCAACTCTGATAAATATATCAGATAAAGAGTTAAGCTATGAAGAAGTGTTTGCGTTTTGCGATGATTATATGAAATTTGGTTTGATACCTGAGCATAATTATGGATCTTATTTGATCAAAACTATCGCCAAAGTCGACTTTATAAAAGCGAAAGATATACTCATCTGGTGGTTCGACACTTACGACTCGAAGAAGAGAGAGTATCAAGAGATAAAAGAAGATTATTCGATTAAGATTAAAAATAAATTGAATGATACGGATGAGAAACATGAGCATAATCTATATTTAAATAGACAGCTTAATTATCTAGATTTACAATTAAAGGACCTATCATTTGAGATCAAGAAAGGTTTATTAGCATTGTTAGATCAATCTCTATTAGATAATAATTTCTTCGATGCTGACCTAATAAAGATTAAGTTATTGGAATTCTCTAATAATCTAGTCAAGATTAATCATATTATTGATACGATTTATATCAAACATCATTTTATATCAAAGAGATGGAATGAAGTTAATGAGGTTTATAAAAAAGTTATTCAGCAAGAAAAGATTGATAAAATCTTCATCTCGACAATAATTAGTTACTCCTTGAGATATTTGAACGGACCCGAGTTGTTTAGTTCAACTGCCTTGGTTCACAATCTACAATTATTATTTAGAAGAGTATTGATAGCGTTTGAAGATAAAGATTTATTAATCGACAACCGAATATTCAATCTATTAGTTCATGGCGCCTTCTTTATCAACGAAATAAATATGGCATATAACATAATTCGCGAGACTAAGGATCGTAAAGAACTTTATTTTACATTCTCAACTTATGAATCTATCATTCACTATTACTTGGGAGTCAAGGATTTCAATTTCGCATCGGTTTGGTTGTTTAGTTGCGTCGCTACGCATCCGAAAGAATCAAAAGATTTGGTTCATAGAGCTTTGAATGAATTGGCTCTTAATCAGCAAATTGTTTTAAAGACGTTCGTTGGCAATCTAATACCTAGAATTAAAGTACAAACATCAAATCATTAATAAAAATAATTATTTTTCAAGAAATACCGATATTTTATAGTAAAATTGGATTGCATCTGGACTTCAAATTTTTATAGGGGCAAAAAGAATTTTGAAAAATTTTGTATATAGAAAATGGAAACCGAAATAATAGAATATGAAACACTTCTCCAACCACAAGAACCACAGAATGAATTATACAAATTTATTAATTTAACGTCTAATATATTATATTGTATTTCAACCTCATTAGCTTTATTTGATTGTATTTTCAATTGTGTTCTCACTTTTTCGTTTTCAACTTATCTTTGGTATGCGGCATTCAATGTCTTACTTATTTTATTATGGTGTCATGATATGAAGCAGATAATGATACCTGAAACTGATGTCACCAATTCAAATAGGCAGAATTTCCACAAAAGAGAACGTCTACTAATTTCATTTAATTTGTTTATTAATTTATGGTTTATATTATTAATACCGAATTTTATTCTAAAGACTTTGGTGAGTTCTATTATTTGTTCTGCATTTATTGTTATTCATACTTGGTTTATCTACATTTATCAGAAATTAATTCGAACATCTTTAAAGTCTCCCAATATCTTTGAGCGAGAGATAGAGATTCAGAACATTAAGAAACAGATTAAGATAATGAATCTCAACTCGCAATTACTATTTATGTTTTTAAGCCCTAAAGCTATTCTAAATTCAACGATTGAAAAGGTTTCTTCTTCGTCTATCCCTCTACCAACGCCGTCGATATCTGCTTTAAATACTATTAATGAACATATATTATATCTCACCAATCAATTGATGAAAAGTAGCACAGATCAACTTAATTACTCGACTATAGATGATATTTCTATTTTTGATATCGGGAGCTTGATTCAGAATATCATAGATAGTGTATCTGGTATAGCTAATAAGAAAAATATTGAAATATGTGTTTTTTATACCGAAAAAGTATTGAAAACGAAATTCCTTGGAAATAAAGAAATGTTAATTCATTTGTTATTATATACTCTAAGTTATATAGTAGATAACTCAGCTTCTGATATTTATTGTACATTAGAATTAGTTGATCATACGGTTTACAATATTGTGTTCTTAATATCCTATTACCAACTGGAAATTAATTTTACAGAATTTAAACAAGAAACTATGAGGTTATCACAGACAATTGGAGGTATAGTTGAACTCAAAATTGATGGTGATAAGGTTGATATGAAGCTTAGTTTCTCTTTACATACAATAGGAGGGCAAATTATGGACGAATTGATTTTTACACCAACGTCAGAATACGACGTGAACCCAGTCCTCCTGAAGAGTACAGAAGCTAATAGCCCAACAATATGTTCTGAAGTGAACGATGTAGGGTATATGATGAATTATATCAAAAATAAGAATATTGAACTTTATTCTATAGAATCATCTAGATTTGGTTCTCTTCTTATGACCATTCTCATGTCTTGGGATATTAGGGTTTATAATCATATTATTTATGATGCACCAAAATCTACTCCGTTGGCTCATTCAAGTAAAGCTATTGTGGCTACATCAGGACAATCTTCAGCATCTTCCTATTCTGAAAATAGACATATATCTTATTTCAAGCTTAGTGGAAACAACACAGTATTATCATCAAATGATGCTTCACCTGATAATAAGCTGGATCAATCATCTTCCTCTAATAATAAGACCATCATAGTTAATGATCATATACCAACGCTTTCAAGATTGCTGGTTGCTATAGCTAACGATTTATCAAGTCCATATAATACATATAGAAAGACATTAGAGCCGGATACACCATGTAGTTTAACATTATTAGTATTTGTATCTCTAACACATTACAAGAAAATGAAAGAATCTGTACGTGCACTCCTTAATACACCAAGCTCCCTAAGTTATCCTCTGGTTATGATCGTACCAAAACCAGCCGGACCAAAACGTATTCTAGCTTCTGTTTATTATTCATTTATAAAACATAATATCGAATATCCCTACATCCCTAATGTTATGGCTCCTGGTGTCGCTGTTTATTTCGGTGATAAAAGGAGAGAAAATAGCGGCTTGAATGCATCAAGGACAAATACTGCTAAGAGAAGTGTCAAACATTCAGCTTATGATAATAATAAGAATCAGATGCCGGAATTACATACGAAATCAAAATCCTTATCCAAAGTTACTACTAAAAATAGACCGTATTTTGGTTCTCGTACTAAGAGTCATGCTTTGTTACCAGAAACTACTCCTGAAAACATTAATGATGAAATGATATTAGATCACAAGAATGTCAAACTAATTGAAGAGAAATTACCTAAAACGGCGCCTATTAAATTACTCAAAGGAGGTCTGGCGGCTAAGAAGAAGAATCTTATTGGGGAAATCAATTTCCCGCCTATAAAGATTTTGATCGTGGAAGATAATCCTATCAATTTAACTATTATGATAAATTTTATGAAGAAGCGCAAGATTGAACACTCAACGGCCACTAATGGTAAACAAGCAGTTGATATGTTCCAGAACCATGAATTTCATTTCGTTCTAATGGATATCCAGCTCCCGGTAATGAGTGGTATTGATGCGGCTAAAGAGATTAGAAAGATTGAATTGGAGAAAAAAGATTCTTATTCGAAACATTTGAAAAAGTTTGGTTCTAGTACCAAGTTTGAAGGACTAATACCTTCAGCATCACCTGTCATTATAATCGCACTAACTGCTTCGTCATTAACTAGTGATAGAGATGAAGCTCTAACGGCTGGTTGCAATGATTTCCTAACAAAGCCATTGTCTTATATTTGGTTAGAGAAAAAGATAGTAGAATGGGGTTCTATGCAAGCTTTAATTCTATCAGGTCAACCGATCTTAGACTCGAAAAAGCTGGAAAATAGGAAACAGAAAGTTGCGAAAAATAAAAAGTCAAACATTACTAAAGTGCATTCATCTAAAAATTCTGTTCCTGATGGAAAGAAATCAGATAAAGTTGAGCACAGATCTAATTCTAAGAAAGAGGATACAAAACCGAACATAACTAAATCCGAAAAGCCAAACAAAGATATTAATATCCGAGAACCGATCCTAACACCATCAACCCATCCTAACGAATATTTCTCTACTTCTACAACGCCTAATTCGACAACTAATATGGGTCATTCCAATAATCTTGAAGTTATTAAAGCATCGATGCCTTCACTTCTCAGGTCTCCTTCGGATAATATTGAATCAATTCCAAAAGATATTAAGGATGTTGCGAAAAAGACTATACCAAGAGATGCAGAATTTAGATTGAAATTAGAAAAGCTTGATTAAATTTTTTTTCTTAATATTTTATTCACCAATGTATCGGTTATCAAATGTTTATACTTTATGAAATACAGAAAGAAGTTTGTATTAGGGTGTCCAAGAAAATGTGGCGGTGAAATTTTTCTCCACACCTCGTTTAAAGTATAATGAATTGAAACCAAAATTGATTATACACTGCCCGTCAAAAGTGATTCAGTGTTTGGGAACTTCGAACTTAAATGATAATTCATGAATGAGTAAGACTTCAAGCAGGCTAATACTCATATAATAAATAGATACAGCCTTTGTCTATAACATTAAAAATATTTTAGATAGTTTTAAATATTGATAGAGATATGATTGCTCAAAGTTGAAAGTAGGTGATTCAGTGTTTTATCAAATTTTTAAAAAAATGAAAAATCAATAGATTGTGTGCCCGCCTTTGGTTTTTCTGATCTGTTCGAGTCTTCTAGGCATTGACCTAACAAGCTTAAGACATACTTCAGCTGAAATATTGTTCCATATATCTTGAATTCTCTCCAAAAGTTCATCTTTGTCTTTACATGGTGGTCGAATTTTTAGCTCTCTTTTCATATGATCCCATAGATTCTCAATTGGGTTAAGGTCAGGAGATTGTGCAGGCCATCTCATTACCTTTATTTCGTTTCTTTTGAACCATTTTTTATACTTGAAGCGGTATGAGAGGACACATTGTCATTTTGAAAGACAATTTTAGATTTGTCCAAGCCATACAAGTCAATTGTATAGATCAGCTCGTCATCCAGAATACTCACATATATCTCAGCATTAACACTGCCTTCAATTCTACAAAGATACCTAACACCTGATGAAAGCATACATCCCCAAACCATAATTGATCTACCATCGAATTTTTTTGTTTGAGTAATATTGTGATTTCTGAGTGGTTCTCCGATTTTTCTGAAAGTTCTATCACGTCCATCAGATCCCTCTAGATTTACTTTAGTCTCATCTGACCATATAACCATATCCCAGTCCTTATTTTCCCAATTTCTGTGTGTTTTTTCAAATTCCGATCTTGCTCGACGATGAGATTTTTTTAATTGTGGGCATTTCATTTTGTATCTAGATACGATGTTGCTAAGTTTTAATATGCACAGTATAGTACACGAAGAGGCGACTATTACTGCATAGTTCTTGAGTTCTCGCTGTATTTCTGTAGAGTTGGAGCATTTACCACTTGTTGCTAATCATCCAATATATTCATCATACTTATCTAAAACCCGAGGACGACCTATTATAGGCTCTGGAATATTTTTTTCAACTCTATTTATTACTTTGGACACTGTTACTTGTGAAACTCCAATAATTTCAGCTATTTTTCTTGAAGATTTTCCATTTAAAGCAAGTTCGTTAATTCTTGTTTCAATATTCTTCTTGTCATACCAAATAAGCCTTAAAACTTTCTGCTAAGGATTTGAAATAAAAATGAACAATTTTGCGATATTTTAGAATGTTCTAGAATGAAAATTTTGTAAATTTAAAAAAATCGACAAAACACTGAATCACCTACTTTCAACTTTAACTAATCATATCTCTATCAATATTTAAAATATATCTATAATATTTGGATAAGTTATAGAAAAAGGCTGTATCTATCTACCATATGAGTATTTGTTTGCTCGAAATCTTACTCATTCATGAATTACCATTTAAGTTCGAATTTTCCAAACACTGAATCACTTTTGACAGGCAGTGTATAATAGGGGTACAATTTATTTATAAATAATACACAGTTATATTTTTTTCAAAATGAATTTTAAAGAAGAATTAATTGAATTGTTTAGTGCTCGAGATCAGAGTATAATTATTAAATATTTAACTCTACATGGTAAATGCCCTACTCAAATCTAACGAGAATTAAATAATACTTTAGGTAATAGTGAGATGTCTCTGAGAACAATTGAGAGATGGAAATCAAGGTTTAAGAAAGGTGAGATATCGATAGAAGAAGCTCGTGGAAGACCATCTGAAAAAAGTGATGAAAAACTAGAAAGTATTGAAACTGTTAAAGTACTTTTATTGGAAAACAAAGCTGTAAGTGTGAGGATAATTAGCGAGCGTTTTAATATCGCCAAATCATTAGTGCATCTAATTTTAACTGATGATCTAAAGTTGAGTAAGCGACATGGTCGTTATATACCAACGGAATTGAACGCAGATTAGAAGGATCACAGGGTTCAGGCTTGTATATTTAACCTCTCTAATTATAATAAGACTAAAGAAAATCCGAAAAAACCTCAAATTTTTTGGTGTTATTATGCCTTCTAAATCCAAGAGTAACTATCCGGTTCGCTTGCATTTATTAGCCATGACATAAGGTCACCGCATGAAGCCAGCATTAATTGCGGCTTCCAGCAAAGGTTTGGTCCAATAAACATACAATTACACTAACTTTACAATATTTTTATCAAAAAAAGGCTACACATTTTGCTAGCAAAACGTGTGGCAGGATGCACTACTGCAGATTTAGCGGCACTGCAGAGAAACAACTCAGCCGTAGATGTATGGTAAACGGGGAGTCGCCAGTTGATTCAAGCAAGGAGATTACCATAAATTAAATTTATAATAAGCTAATTTATTTTAAGTTTGTTTAAGTTTTTATAATTTTTGGAGAATAAAGCGCATTATGGCGGTTCGTGGGCGCATAATTAAAACACTTTTGATGAAACATGTGTTGATTTGTACATGGTGCCACGAAGGATCAACTGATGTCCTTGCTAGTACCTGGTGAAAAGGAACCACAAGTAGCAATGAAAAAACGTTATGGAGATAAAAGGATGATGCTTTTAGCAATGGACTACAATGGTATCGCTTTCTATTATTTGTGTAGCGAAAAAGAAACAATCAATGTTGAGCGCTTAAAATCGATTTTGAGCGAAAAATTACTAAGGTGTGGTCGTTATTCCTGTCAAAAAACTAAAATAATAAGAAGCGTAATATTTATTTTAAAAATAAACGAGATATATATAAAATATATTTAATTTAATGTTGTATTTTTAAAGTGTTTATATACATTTCTCCTCGAAATATGTGGAAGGTCATTTTGGTATTTTGTTTTAATAGGGTGGATGAATTTAGAAGTGATTATTTTAGTAGGAACTTTTTTATAAATAGAAGTTCCTATTTCTTCGAATCTGTTTACAGGCTTATGTATACTTTTTGTACTTATTCTTTAAAGTGTCTTTTTAAAATCACGTGAAACAATATTTTCATTAATAGTGGCAGATTGCATTTGCCCTGTTTTGATTTTCAATCGTTCTCATTCTTTAAAAATAAAGGTTATTAAAATTTTATTGCTTTAATTTAATAAATAAATGTTTCAAAAATCACATAATTTGTCTGTATTTAAATTGGACAGGAATAACGGACCACGCCTTATATGTCTCCTTATTTTCGTTCAGAGTAGTCCCTTTTTGATTCTCTTCTTAATTTAACCAAATTTTTAATGAATCTAGATTATTCTCACTCTTGTTCAACCACTTATTTAATAAAAGGACTACTCTAACGAAAATAAAGAGCCATATGGTTAAGTACTAAAAGATTTTCTAAGCCTATAATTTTGATGGATAATGCGAGACCACACAAGGCTAAACTCGTACGGGACATTTTTGTAGATAAAAAAATCGAGAAATCGTACCAACCACCATATTCTCCCAATATTTCGCCATGTGATTATGATTGTTTTGGATCTCTTAAACGTGAGCTTCGTTGTTTGCAGTTTGAAATTTGGTCGGTGTTCGAAACTTGGCTAGAAATGCCGATTTTAAAAGGGATCGAATGGAGAACTGTATCGTGGTATTCAAAGACTGCCTGAGCGCTGGAAAAGTGTCATTGTCAATGAGAAAAACTACACTTAATTCTACTAAACTTTTGTAAATTTCTATAAAGTATTTTTTGAAATATAACAAAAAGTTTTTACCACCACATTTTCTTAGACACCCTAATAAATATACTCAAAGCCTTAAAATAGACAACTTTAATAATCAACCAGGTGAGTTAAAAAAATCCAACATCATCGAAGTTTACTACAAGTCTGGGATCACGAACATTCTCCAATTTCTCATTTTTAATCTCCTTTTCCTGCAATACAGGCTTTATTATTACCATATTGTGAGCATTTCATTGTCTCTTATAAATTGATATACTTTACAGAACTTGTCGGGGTTTAAATCAAATCATCTAATTCGGCCTCAATATGATCTTTTATATAATCTCTTAACTGCCAACGAGTAACCTTTATTGATTTATTAACTCTTATGATTTTTTCAGTGGGGCGATAATTAAACTATTCGTAAATCAATTCGATTTAGAAGTAAAAATTAGCTGTAAATTCTTCAAAATTCATCAGTAAAAAAATCAGCGGTAAATTTTCTGCAGTAAATATGTTACAGCTTCGCAATAAATATAAATGTATCATTTCATATATTTTTGATAAATAATTATAGAAGAAATAGTTAAAGATAATATAAAAATAGTAATATAGATTAATAATAGCTTTTTGAAAATAATACTTAGATTACTAAACAAAAATAGGCTTATATGGAAGAAAATTTTTGAAGAAAACTTAATATTAGGGCGTTCCGAGCAAACAGGGACTCGAAAAATTTTAAATAAAAAATTTATTAATAAATATAAAAAGTTGAAAATTAGTATGTTTATAGATACGAACCTTCTGCATCTATTACACTTATCCATCTTTCTGGTAACTTCTGGATACCATTCATAAAACCTTTAGCATTAAGCTCCTGAATTGTACTTTCTAGCTGAATTTCTAGTTCATGCCAATCATCATAAATGTTTTCCTATAACTTCCTCTTTAATTGTCCAAAACAATTGAAATCAGGTGGGCTATAGGTAGGATGATCCCAAACCCGAATATTTTCATCAATAAAATACTGCTTTATAAGATTTGATTTATGTTGTCTAGCATTATCATGTAATATTATAGGCACCTTGTATTTCTTATCAGGTAACCATTTGTCTAATAAGTCAACTAGGAAGTTTTTATAGACATCTGAAGTTACAGTCTCTTTAGGAGCACAGAGCTTCCAATAAGCAACACATTAAAATCCATTGCTAGTATTAGCATTCTCTTTCTCTCATATTTAGATTGAAGTACAAATTCAGGTGGGTCTTCATACATATTTCTCCAAGATCGAATCTGGTCACGTTGGGGTTGCATGTATAAAGACACCCAAGTTTTATCTATTGCCAAAGTTCGATTAATTAAGTTATTTTGTCTCGATAAGAGTTGCATATTGTTTTTACATGCTAACACTCTATGTTCTCTTTGTTCATCCGTGAGAAAATGAGGTACCCATTTACTTAATAATTTTTTCATTTGTAAATCTTCTGTTAAATATCGAAATACTGTTGTTTTACTACACTTTACCCCCATGTAAAGTTCGATGCAAGATCGTGTTCTAGTTTGGGCTAACAATTCTTTAATTTTATCTATTACATTTTCTTTTTTCGAGACATCACTTATATCGCCTCCGTTATCTTCGACAACATTGTAGCCGGTCTTAAACTTAGCAACTAAAATTTTGACTGTATTTAATTTATAGGCACTATTTAAAACTGATTTAACTAATTCTTTATGAATTATCACAGAAATATGACCCAGGATTACGCCAAATTTGATGAAAATCCGCTGTTCTTAATCTGAAATTGAATCTTTTAATTTTTGCAAGCTATTCATGATAATATTCAAAATATAATTATTTATAAATAAAGCTTGTAGTATATATAAATTAATTTAAAAATTATGGTATTATTAGTATATTATTAAAAGAGTGATTAAACAAAAGTCGAGTCCCTTTTTGCGCGGAACGCCCTAATATTTTGTTTGAAATAAAAAATCAATGTACAGGACTTACAACGAATAATCGGAAAGATTTAACTAAATAAATTTTCCTTTAATTCTAAAAGGAGAGTTTTATTAAATAATCGGACTCCTTGAATTAACAAGCAGAATCCTTGAATTAATAATCGTAAAGTTTTAATTAAATAAAGAATCTTTATTTTCGTCATCAAAATTTTAATAAAAGGCCAATAAATATATTAATGTGTATATTTAAATGTTTTTATATAATTTTTTTGGTCTCTGGTGCTGATCCTAAACAAATAAAGCCAATCATTCTGATATGTGAGTTATCGGAATTTTACTAAAAAAGGCTCTATAAATATGAAATTATACAAAATTCGATACTAATATTATGCCAGATTCAGAGGATTATCAATCAAGACCAAGAAAAATAAGAAAAGTGATGAAATACGATGATCATAAGACGTTGATAAGCTTGGTTAATATAGGAACAAAGCCTAAAGATATTGAATTCATTTTAGATAGTTCATTAAGTACAGCTTATTTGTGTATTTCAAGGATTTACGAATTGGAAGAATATGGGGGAGAGATAGATATTTCAGAGTTTATAACGAAATTAGATCGTAAACAAACTGGAGATACAACAAATGGCGAGGCAATTGTACGAATAATTTCAATGAATAATTCATTAACTTCAACAGGCATACAATCAAGGTTTTTTGAAAATGAAATAAGCTTATCCACTAGTAGAATTAGCCAAATTATAAAGGAAATGGGTTACTCGAGGAAAAGATTGAAAAGAGTAAATAACCGAGTACTTTCTATTGATGTTATTGATGACAGAGCAACTTTCTCTAATAGAATTAATATAATAAGAAATGAAAACATCATATATCTCGACGAATTCGGATTAACTTTGCACTCTAATTATCAATATGGATATAGTTTGGTCAACAGGGACGCGATTAGGCACGTTCCTTCCAATCGAGGGCAGAAAGTTTCTATTCTCGTTGCGATTTCTAATAAACAAATATTTGCCTATAAAATAATTCTTGGGTCTTATAAAGGACAGACATTTTGTGATCTCGATTTTATGTTTAGAGCTCAATTATTAACTACAGCTAATTATTTGGTAATAGATAATGCTAAAATCCATAAATGCAATCTGGTCACCCAATACATCTCTTGGAATCGCTTAAACGTGATATGTCTGCCTCCTTATTCACCAAAACTGAATCCGATCGAGGAAGTATTTATTATGCTTAAAAATCGCTACTATAGACTTAGGCCTAATCAGAATCCCCAGAAGATGTAAAAACAATGATTAGATCCGTTATTGAAGAGGTTAATGTAGATGAAGATATTGATTTTGATCGATTTTATTCTCACATGAGAACATTCGTAGATAATGGTATTGCCAGGATTCCCTTTTAAATTTTAATATTCTTGATTTATTTTATTTACTATTTTATTAAAAGTTTTATTGCTTTTTATTTAAGCATTTTTTAGTCAAACAGAATTTTCCAATTGGAATTAAAGGATTCTTTTCATTAATTCAAGCTCTCCAATTGTTAATTAAAGCTTTCCGATTGGTGTGCAAGGGATTTTTTATTTAGCTAAAACTTTCCGATTAAAGTTAAAGGATTCTTATTATTCATTGTAAGCCCTGTATTATTTGGTTGATAAATTAGTATACTTTATATTTATTTATCAACAAAAGCAGGTTTTTGTGTAATTATTAGAATTTTTCAACCAAAACAAAAGTTCTTTCGAGAATTATACTGAATTCTTCAACCAAAATGACTGGTTTCTTTCAAAAATTTTGGTCCATATAGGTTTTAAAAGCAAATAAACCATAGTAATTGATTTTGTATTATTAGAGATTTAATTAAAATATAGAGGGGATTAGAGATGGAATTATTTTTTATTTTGTTATATTAATTTTAGACCAATAAAATCGTTTGATCAAATTTTTTCAGAATTTTGTAAAAACCAAATTAAAACGGAGAAATTATAAAAAACGAATTAATAGAAAAAGAACTAATAGAAGTTAATGTAGAAAAAACAGTAGCAAAAAGAGGCAACGAATACAATGGAAGTTAATAGAATCATTCAATAATAAAGAAGATGCTTTGCTAAGACTTGGAAATGAATATGGGAGTTTATTTTTGTTTAGAACAGTTTTTAAAACCGGAAGTTAAATTTATAACCCCATTTAAGATGAAAATAATGCAATGCAAAATTCGTTTAAAATTGGTTGAATTAAGACCGATATTATGATCATTAATCTCCTGTTTAAGGTCACTAAACAAAGCATTACCTATTTTTGAATCAAATTACGACTGTAGTTGAATTAAAAATTGAAAATAACTTAATATTTCGTTTTAATTATTATAAACTCAATACTAAAAAACAAAAGCAGATAAAATAAAATAAAAACATACTAAAATCAAAGTTGTTCGATTGAATTTTTAGATTTAAATACTATTCCTGTTGTTTGTTACAGAATTTCGACTTTTCTCCATAATTTAATTAATCTGAGTTATTGATAAACTCAAAGTCGATAAATTTCATTTAGGGTTATTTTTTGATCAAGTTTTTCAAAATTATTGAAAAATTAACATAAGAAATTTAAAAATAAATAAAAGAATCACTTTAATTTATATAAAAATATTTGTAAAATTCATGTTTTAACTAATAGCTTTAACGAGTAATTAAGGCATAATACCCCTGGCAGAAATCCAATATTTTCAAAAAATTTCAACCAAAAATCTCAACTCGACTTCATAAATTCCTCTGAAACGTACTCTCCTGACTATATTTTTTCAGGGGAAATAGTTCCCGACGCCACCTTTTTTCTTGGTCAACCTTCAAACGACGCGTCCACTAGCGGATTTATGAATTCTCGAATTTTCCGTTTTTTCAACCAATTTCTCCGACTTTGCTCGGAAACTAAAGCTTTGAAGTTTCCACACCCCACCTAACAATTTTTTTGATTAGATCACGGAGAGCGGTACCAACAGAGGTCGACAAGGTAAGTACATTACGGGGAGAAGTATAGCAGCCCCCAGTCAACATTATACTCCTTGGATTACCCATCTTCCCACATTTAGGTTTTGAGCCCCATCCTTTTACTCATGATATTTAATTGAGAGGAGGAAACCGCCAAACCATTATCTGGTTTCACTTTAGGGGCGTATTTATTTTCCCTCCTTTCTCTGGAGCGGACCACCTTATGCCCCATCCTACGATCATTTGACCCCTGGAATGTAGATACCGAATTTCCATAAATGGTACCTGAGTCTGCGTAGGGGGACATGTATTGCTTAGCATCCTTTATGCGGAGCTTTTGTACCAGGTCCTCTCTACCAGGGTCCTAGTAGATCTCAAAGTAGGCATCGGTGTCGGTCTCTAAGAAAAACTCCCAGAAACAGTAAGTCACAAGGTATATAGAATCCACATGATTCTTTCTTTCGAATTCGTCGAAGACTTTCTGCAGAAGTCCGAAGTGCCTGTCTATATATGACTTTCTGTGATATTCTGCAAAGAAATTCTGGGAGGGGAAGTAATTCTTAGTAGGTAGCTCCAAGAGTATATAACTCCTTAATTCCTCGGATCTAAAATGGCCTGCATTATCTGACCAGAAATGTATTTTAGAGAAATTTCTCAGCTTTTCCTCCTCCAGTTTCCTGAAGCAGCTCTTGACATAGTGAGAATCATGACTAATAACTTCTGAGAGGTAGTTATAGTACTCCTCTTTATTTCTCCCGCTACTTTATAGATGACACAGAAGCCGAGACAAGATACAGAAGATTTGTTGTAGTATTCTTTGGATATTTCCACAGGTCCCACACCGATCTTGAAGTTCTGTTTGAAATCCATGACTACCACGCACTCATCATGCTCCAAGTTCTCTAGTCTTTGTCTAAATTAGCACTTTTGTTCTTTATTTAACTCAGCATGTGGTTTGTAGAACTTTACTCGTTTGTCCTGAGAACTTTCACCTAGCCTCCTTTCAAGTTTCTTACCATTTACGCAGATATCACAGATATCCGTCTTCTTTTTCAAATATTTGAAGTATTTTGGGCATAAATTGTAGTATGTAGACAAGCTTAGGTTAATTTCTGTATTTTCGGCCATTATTTTCTTATAAATATATAGTTTAGATTGTTGGAGACTTAATACAGGCTAATTTCTATGTAGTTTGCATGTTGTCTCAGAATATTTGGTCAAATATTCATTAATTAACTCTTTTATATCTTCACCTTTTTGTTTTTTAGATTCTGGTTGATAAATCCCCCTATTTTCTATTTCATAATCTCCTCTTTTCCTTTTTGCAGTCTTGTACATAGTGTTTGAGATAGTAAAACCACTTTTTCTCAGATCCTTTTTCGATATGTCGCCTGCAACTATAGATAAAACTGCATATCTTTAATTTTTTGGTGTTTTGTTGAATAATTTTAATATATTCTTAACTAATTTTTGGAGTATTGTTGATGATTCTTCACTATTAATGTTTTGATTATCATACGGTAAATATCTTGCGTTCCTTTTAGTAACTGTAATCTAATAAACGCTAACTTAAAGCAAAAAATGTTTGTTTAATTTATTTTTCCAACAATCTGGTTGAAAATTTATTTAGGGTCTGTTTTAATTCCTGAAAAAGTGTCTCTTCCGAAAATAAATTCCCATATAAGATTGAGTATTGGGATAAAGGCTGAAATTTTCCCCCGGGGGAACATTTCAGCCTTAAAGAATTTGATGTTTCTAAATAAACTTGCGCACATCATCAAATTTACTTCCAATAATCCATAAGGTTGTAAAATCTGGTTCAACTATTGTTTCTGCTGAATGGAAAGCTTATAAAAATTAGTATATGTTGAAAAATACAACTATATGACTGTTAATCATAGCTTACATTTTGTTGACAAGGAAACGCTTGCTCACACTCAAAATATTGAATCTTATTGGGCAAAAATAAAAGGAAGAATTACAGGGTTATGCATGGTTATATTAGCATGTATGCATTCTTATATTAGCATTCAACAAAAAAATTTAATAAAGAAACAATCACAAGAAACATACTTTATTCAAATAAATTGTTCTTTCCTCCTATCCTTTTCCACCCATACTCTCATATTGGAATAAAATCCTGCATATTCAATCTCAGAATGAAAATTTTGATACAATGCATTTTCAATACTGATGTTTGGATTATATGTCTTTAACGCATTATACCTATCTTTGATCATTGAAAAGAATTCTTCGATAGGGTTTAATTCAGGTGAATATGGCACAAGGTATCTTATTGCAATTCGATTCTCCGCTATTATTTGTTTAACATCCCTTGAATGATGAAATCTTGTATTATCCATTATTAGAAGTTTGGATGGATTTGCCTGAAAATAAGGAACGAGCTTTTCTTGTATGAAGCTAATGAACCTCTCACTATTATATGCACCTGTTACGTACTCATAAGTCACCACTCCATTAATTGAAATTGCCGCCATCAAGCTCCTATTTACGTTTCTGTTTGTAGGTACTGTAATATACCCTTTGGTATTGGGTGATGAGTACCCATATGCTCGCCTGGTATGTTGATTGAATCCTGACTCATCTAAGAAAATCAGGTTGTCGTTGGATATCATTGATACCCAAGCTGCATATTGAACACGTTCTTCAATGTGCACAGGGGTGTCTCTCTCAGAAGGAGCTAGTGATAATCTCTTTCTGGTTAGGTTCATCCTTGCCATTCTTCTTGATACAGTTGATTGTGAAATACACTCGTCGGTTTTGGCCGAAACAATATCAATAATCTCCTTCTGAACATAGGAGTTGTTTGTCGCGATTGCATTAAATATTACCTGACTTACATTATCTAGCTCCCTGGTTCTATTGTGGATTGTTCTTTTTCGTTTTTCAGATGCAGTTATAAACTGAACACAGCTATCATGTTGCTGAATGAGCCGACTGACGACATTTCTATCCAAATGGACTGTTTCTGCAATTTGTTTTATGGAATTCTTCTCGTCCAGTGACATTCTAATGATTATATCATAAAGCTCCTTTGTTACCTGTACTCTATCTTTCCTTGCCATTTGATGGATAAATTTTTTTATTGAATGCTAATATAAGAATGCATACATGCTAATATAACCATGTATAACCCTGTAAAAGAATGAAAGGTATAAATGGAGATACATTAAAAGAATATTTATTCGAATGGATGGTTAAAGACAATATAATTAAGTCAAATTTTAATTCATTATTTGAGATTATCAAAGAAATTAATTAATTAAACCTTCTATTATTTTTAATTCTTTAAAGTTGTTTTTTCATTAATTTTTCTGGGGGGGGGGAAGATTTCAGCTTTGATTTTCATGGGGGGGGGAATTTCAGCCTTGATCCGATTATTGTAACGAATCAAAAAATGGAAATACATTTGTTTACTACTGCGAAAATCATGGTAAATGATGCGTTGTTAAGAAAAAGATCTATTATAATTCGAGTAATACTACATGTGCCTATTATAAAACTATTCAGAATATACACTCTGGTGGTCGACCAATGAGAGGGATAAGTGAATATATGAAAGGTAAAATTGATAAATATATAACTGGAAGAATAACAGGTGGATTAGCCATATTATCTCAACTTAAAATAAATGGTGAAAAAGAGCTGCCAAATAGAAGTCAGATCAATAATTATCTTGCGAAATTAAAGGCTGAAAAGAAAAAGCCAAGATTCCAAACTGGTCAATTTATTCAATGGTGTAGTAATAATCTCAAGAATCCAACAGATATTTATACTGCTTATGTGTTTGGATATTGCTTTAATGATACAGATAATACAATGAGAGCTGGTGTATCCACTCGTAGGATGCTTAGGTATATGATCTTATCTGGGTCCTTTCATATCGATATAACTCATGATTTGAACTGCGATGGCTTATCTGTAGCTATTTCTGGAGTTTCTAACAAAAATAGGACGTTTCATCTCACAGCATTCTTTCTTTTGTCAAGCGAATCAGAAGGATTATGAATTTTGATTCTCTTCATTGGTTTCTGGATTGAATAATATTGGCTATATCTTTGAACTTAAAATTCTTATATCAGATTGTGATTCAGCTATTTCAACAGCTTTTAATGCTCAATTCAGCCATGATAAAATTCATTTCAGGTGTTGGTTTCATGTGAAAAACAATATCGCAACTAGACTTAAAACAGTGTGCAATATTTTAGCCAGAGAAGAAATTCTAAAGGACATTAAATTGCTTCAAACCTCTTCCTCTAAAAAAGTATTTGATATGACTTCAGACTTATTTATAAAGAAATGGAAGAAGAGTAATGATATCAAAATTATAGTTTTTATAAAGTACTTTACAGCTCAATATTTAATAAAGGTTCGTTTTTGGTATGAGGGTGCTGATTTGGTTATCCCTCAACCAACAATGGATTAGAAAGTTATAACTCTGTTGTGAAAAATACTAGATTGCTGCGTTTTCAACTTGAGATAGGTAATATATATTATTTAATTTATATAGGCGATTTCTTTGAAATAATGAATCGATTATTAGATCAGAGCCGGATCCAATTAAAGAATTTCAAGTAGTCCCAACTTTTCCTTCAAAAGTAAAGAAGGCTGCTTACAATTGGCAAAGAGAATTGAAGTATCTATATAACAAGTGGTATCAGAAGAAGAAACTATATTCTTTGTGCATTCGCATGGTTCCCCACAAGTAACTTGTGTTTCTGATGTCCTCAATTCTCCACTGTCTACACTTCATTTAAAGACTTTCAGGACAGGGGACCCCCAAAAATGCATTGGCATTGCAATCTACTCAATTCAATTAGCTCAATGCGAAGGATTGCAAAAATCTTTGAGTTCAATGACTAGATTGCAAAAATGGGACAAAATTTTTGAAGACTCGGTTATAATTCTTTCATATGGGACAAAATTTTTGAAACATAATTCTATTCTAATTGGTCGAGAAATTTTAGTTTCTTGAATGCATAAAATAGTAAGAATGAAAATAAATTTATGGATATTAAATACATAGATTTTTTTTCATTCTTACTATTTTATGCATTCAAGAAACTAAAATTTCTCGACCAATTAGAATAGAATTATGTTTCAAAAATTTTGTCCCATATTAGTGATCATGGTGAAAATAGGATGAGGAAGCAACTAAAATGGCAAGAATTATAACTAACAGATATTTTATGGATAGTAAATTTATTTACTATTTTATGCATTCAAGAAACTAAAATTCCTCGACTAATTAGAATTGAATTATGTAAGAAAATATTGTGCCAAATTGTCGATCTAATCCTAATTGGAATCTTCATAGACTTTTTCAACCAAAATAAATAAGAATTTTAGACCCATGTAAATAGCAACATGGGTGTCAATTTTTTTTCAAACAATCAAATGGCAAGCAATAGAAAAGTATGTATGAAGTTTTTTAGCCAAATTTATATGGATAACAAACTTTTAGAGGATACTTGGAGATGTAGTAAGGAGTTGAAATAAAGAAAAGGATCAGGTTATACTAACTTGTATAAGCATGTCATAAAGAAGAATTGGAAGAATTAGCCGAAACAATTCAACTAATATTAGATCGTTATGTAAATAAAAACCATTCAAATATCTATTCGTGGATAGACTGGTTTATTCATTCTAATCTTACTTTTATATTCGTAGATGATCCTGTGAACAGATCCTATACTAAATTAGAACAGATAAATTCAAAAACGTTAAAGAGCCATATGATCAAATTATCGAAGGATATTTAAAAGAGAATCAAAGATGATTTACCAGGCAAATTTGGAATAATGTTCGATGGATGGAGTGAGGGATCCGACCATTATGTTGCAATTTCTGCAATCTTTATAAAAGAAGAAAAAGCTCGGTAGGTAATTATAATTTTATATTATGATTGGTTTAGGTTCTTTTGGCATTTCATCCTATACCTGACAATTTAGATCAAGTTGAATATTCTATGGGAGCAGACGCTCATTTAGATTTTTTTAAATCTACTTTGGAAATATATGGTCGTAGTTTGCTTAATGTAGTTTTTTTAGTAGGAGATAATTATTCAGTAAATAGGAGAATATCAAATGATTGTGGAATTCCAATGGTAGGGTGCTACAGCCATCGATTGAACTTAGCCATCAAAAAGTATATTTCCAAGTCAGGTCTAGATCCTTTATTGGCGAAAATAAATTCATTGATGATTATACTTGGCACAAAAGAAAGCGGCATTATTATTGAGAAAAACGGATATACTTCCGGTTAAAATGAATGTTGCCCGTTAGTCTTCGATTTTTTCAATGTTAGAGAGGTTCTTTCAACTGTATACTTACATTGATTTGACTGATAACGTCATCAAAGAGTTATCCCCAAATAATTTGGAATTTAGACAATTGGAGACTTTATTTGGTGAATTAAAAGACCTCCAATCAATCAATTTAGCATTACAGTCTAATAATTTAAATTTGGGCGATGCAAGAGATCTTTTTGATGGGATTATTCAAGTCTTTCCTACAATGAGTGATTGCTTGTCTCCAACTGCTAAGATAGTAAATAACCCTATTTTTGAACTATCTATTTGTAAGGCTCTTAAAAATGTAGAACTTAGTGCGGAAGAAAGTGAAGCATTGATTAACTTTAAATCGGAAGTGATTGATCTTGCAATTGTGGATGAGAGCATTCGTGGTAACTTGGCCAATGCTATTTTGTCTAAAAAGAATTTTAAAAGGATGTACAGTTTCTCACATTCCACTAACCTCAAATCACGTCGAAAGATTTTTTAGCATTTCTAAAGGAATTATGACTGATTACAGAAAGTGCATGAATCCTCAAACTTTAGAGCTGATTATGTTTCTTAAAGTCAACAGAGATTATTGGAACTTACAGACTTTATCTAATTTGCTTAAATACATTTTTTTATTTGCAATACTACTCAATTTAATTGACTACTAGATTTTAAAACTCAGAAATGCCAATACATTGATTTTTGGAAATCCTAGGACCTAGTAATGTGACTTTTTTTTAAAAATTGCCAATACAGATTGCAATGCAATACTGGAGACCCCTGTTTCAGGATAACTACTATTCTATTTACAAGGTATCGATCAATTTTTCAATCTGGCAATTGTCTACTTGTACGTGTGTCCACTGGCTTAAGAAATATTGCTGTAAGCATGTATTTGCATGTAGTTTCATTTTGAAATTGGTTGATTATTCATTAGAGGATAAGAGTCTACCTTTTTCTGCTAAAAAACTAAGAGACAGACCACCTAAAGCACCAAAAGCATCAAACCCCAAACCAAAGAATTTTGCCGGATTTGATACATCTATTATTCTTGATTGATATTTTATTCTATCAATAAACCTATTATTATTTCATTTAAATTATTAAATATGGCACTTCATTTTCGTTCAGAGTAGTCCCTTTTTGATTCTTTGCTTAACTCAACCAAATTTTTAATGATTATTAATCAACCAATTATTGGGGACTACTCTGAACGAAAATAAAGTGCCATATCTATTTTTTATTTTTTAAACTCGACTAAATCTGTTTATATGTATTTTAGTGTTTTACCGCTAACTTATAATTTTATTAACCACTATTATTTACTGCTATTTAATTATTTTTGCTTATCGCTAGTTTACTAAAGGTGGAAAGACATTTTGAACTCATTTTAGAAATGATTTAAAAATTGAAAGCAAAAATGAAATGAGGCGAAATTTGCATAAATGTTTCATCACTGTTTATATGGCAATTTATTTTTGTTCAGAGTAGTCCCTTTTTGCTTAAATCAACCAAATTTTTAATGATTATTAATCAACCAATTATTGGACTACTCTGAACGAAAATAAACTCCCATATAACATTTTCATAATTTAATATTTTCTAAATATTACAGAATGCTAAAGTTATTACCACAAAATCTAGAGACTGTTATTAAAACACTTTCCAAAGAAGGAAATCCACAAAGAAACATTGTAAAAAAGTTAGAGAGAGACAACTATAAAGTAAGGCAAACGTTTGTAAATAAAACAATCAACAATAATGGTAAAAAACGACAAGCAAGAGTAAATGGGCTTCCAGTTCCAGCTAATAATTATCCTAAACTTAAAACATCTAAATCAGCAATTTTCAAGATCAAGAGAGAAGCTGAAAAAGAAAATCCAAAGATCAATGGCTAAATTGATTAAAACAAGCCACGCCATTGTTGGAAAAATTTTACACCAAGATTCAAATAAAGTCATTAAGAGAAAATCTAAAGTGCATCCTCTTAAAGAATGCTACATCCAAAACCGTAAAACCAATTCAAGAAAGCTATATGAAGACCACCTGGCTAAAGATAAATACAAATATGTAGTCACAATTGATGAAGCTTGGATTATGCTTGATGACTGTAATAGAAAAAGAAAGATATGTTATGTAGATAGTAGTGATATTGTTCCTGAAAGATGGGTTTATGAAAATCATGAAAGTTTTGGAGAAAAGATGATGGTGGTAGGAGTTCTTACAGGAAGAGGAGCTTTATCACCAATAGAAATCCCTAATAATACAAAGATAAATGGAGAGGTATATATAGATAATGTTTTAAACCCAATTGTTGAAGAATATTTACCAAGGTTGTATCCTGGCGAGCTTTCAAAAATATTTGTTCATGATAAAGCTAGCTCACACACTTGCAATAAAACAGCTGAATATTCAGCAAAGATAAAAGATGACTACAATATAAAAATAATATGTAATGAAGAAATACCTGTTAAATCGCCTGACATAGCACCTCTAGATTTTTTTTGGTTTTGGTTATTTAAAGCAGAGGCTTTTTCGCCGTCGTCCAAAAACTTTAAATGTACTTTGGAAAATTGCAAATGAGGAATGTTATAAAATATCAATACACAAAGTATTTGAAAGTTGGAAAAAAAGATGTAGAGCTGTTAACAAGAATATGGGCCATCAAATAGAAAGAACAAACCATAATAAAAAAGTCTGCTTGTGAGTTAATTTTAATTAATAAAGTGAGTTCAAAATGTCTTTCCACCCTTAGTATTCAGATTTACCGCCGTTTTAATTATCACCCTTTTTCTGTGATTTCCTTTAATTCTTCTAAAGCCTCTTGATGAGAATATTTGAACCTATTGATTGCAATGATAGGAGGCATATATTTAAATCCTTCAGTAATATTAACAATCTTTAGGAATTTTTCACGAGTCATGATGATAGCCTATAAATAATCTTACCGAGTAGACGATCTGTTATCACATGTTTGTAAAAATGCAATGTGATTTGAATAATGTGATATAAAATATAGATCGAATTTATATTTAAATAACAAGCATTAAATAGAGTTTAATGAAGCATATAGGTTAAAAATTCCACTTTGTAATATCATGAACGCTATCTTCTTTCAAATAAGGTGTTACATCTAAGCAAATATCCGAATTAGCAATCACACTGTTAAAATGAACTTGTCGTTTTTGAGAAGCCGAGGAATCAGAGAATAAATTCTGATTCAATTGAGAGTTTAAGAACCAAAATTTTTGATCTGAACTTTGCGAGCAAAATTTCTTATTTGGAGTGGATTTCTTATACACAAAAGATTCCATACAATCTTGCGAACTCATCATCCTTTTAATCCTCTCTAAAGTACTAGAAGATGTCAATTGATCTTTGAAATTCTCGATCGGATCATTTCTTTCACTTCCATTTGATGCTTCTGGTTGTGATGGAACATTCACTAAATCTAAAGGCGTTGACATTTGTATTCTCCCGCTACCAGCATTGTTTGTAGAATCAGATGCGAAAATATCAACTTTCATAGGACTTTCCAACACAATGGCAGCTGGCGATGCATTTAAAATTGCATTTTCGAAAATAGATTCGATTCTCTAATTATAGTAAATTATATATAATTATACCCTGGATTCTAAAATCATTATTTTTTAATAAATTACCAGCAGCTCTATCTATTGGTTCTATTTTGATTTCAAGTTCGCTTTCTACTCTTGTTGACGGTGTACTCTCTTCTAAAATTATAGAGCCAAGTGATTCATTAATAGGCGCTAAAAATTGTATGTTTATTATATCATTAGCTTCATTTTGCTGATTTATAGGTGACTCGTTTTCTATATGAGTTTCTTCGAGTGGAATAGAGCTCAATCTACTTAAATTAGAAATATCATCTAAAAAAGTATAAACATATAAAGTGATACCATAATTGACATGTGCCCGCTGAGAATTGGGAGCGGAATCTAAACTTGAAAATTATAATGGTACTTGAAACTTGGCGATCTGAGCCCATTCTTGTATAAAGAGGCTCGAAATTGCTCTAAAATAAACAATATATGTATACGTCCAGCTTCTTTAGTGAATCATCCATAAATTGATGATCTAATATAGCGTCTAAAAGTAAAACAAGACTAATGTACGATAAAATTCTGAAATATCCATGATTTGTTTTTGTGGAATTATTGTATCATGATGTTTTATACTCTTCAAATCCTAACTTATATTAAATATTATATTACTTCCCAATCACATTTTAATTCATAAAATTCTATGTCTTTGGAAACTTGCTGGCCTAAAAAATAAAGATTATGGATGTACTTTCAGTCTGGCCTAAAGAGGGAAGCTCACTTAAAAAGGTTTTATCAGGAGGAGGCATCTCTATAAAATTAATAATTTAAGATAACCTTTTTCTTTGCATAATCTAAAAAATTTTATAAATGATATTTACTCTGGATGATGGGTGTGATACCAAGTTCTGATCTTCTCTTCATTTATTAGAGGTTTGGGGTTTCCATTTATCGCAGTAGCTTCCATCCCTTGATAAGAAAACTTATTTATCTTTAAACAAGGCTCTATAATAATTTCTTCCTTCCCATCCACTAAAATTGAAGATAATAAATACATTTTCTTGTAAAAGTTGACTCGAAATCATATTTTGTTATATTAATATAAGCATGAAATAAACTAGAAAATGGTTTTGATATGTTTCTAATATATTATTAAATGACTTTTACTTAGTAAAAGATTGTACAGCCTTTGAATCTACTAATCCTTTAATGCTGTGAATTCCATCTGAAATATAAATTTCCCAGTTTCCATTAATATTATCCAACTTTCAATTAATATCAGTTATATTACTTTTATTATTTGTACAGTTTTTTCTCCTTTCTTCTTAGGGTCATTATGGCTCAATATCAAATCACATATGAACGCTTTCAAGATTTTCGTCATTTTAGAAAGTTGTTTTCTGTTTCGATCGAAAATGACGGTTTATTTTACCAAATCAGTATACACCATTATTGAAAGTACTGATTTGTGTGGAAAAAGATAGATTAAGAATAACGATCATGGCATTTCTATGGAGGATTTTACCAAAGCATTTGAAGTTGAAAAGAGCACAAATCAAAACTAAAAATTTTAATTAAGAATCTACGAGAGATGAACTTCAGCAGAGAATGGGAAATTTCTAATGAAAGTATCCTCTTCAGAAATACCGTTTTCGTAAACAACACAAATGAAATTAACGTTTTCTTCGAGAGAGACCATAGGATGATGCCAGACATTAGCTCTATAGTTAATACCTTGAGACATGTCTGCGATAAATACCTTCAATTTGTTTATATCTGGAGTTGGTTCTTCTCCTTCACAAACAGCTACTAAATATTTACCATTTAGATTAGTATTGCAAGGCATAAACAATTGAGAGCTATTAGGATGTCTTTCCATCAAATGTAATTTTATGGTTCCATCTTCTTCTCTGATACAAGGCTTTGTCTCAAAATAGCATACATTTGCTCTTGCAGGTTGGAAATCTTTGTTGTATTGATCTCTTACGTTGACCAAATCAGTTACAAAGTTGTGTCTTATACATTGTCCTCCATTTATTATTTTAGTGTTTGCTTTGTTCGATGGTATTTGCACAACTTCTCCATAAGGTTTGAAGTTTTCTTCAGTCAACAATTCTGCCTTTACAGTTAGGTTTTTCATTGGCTTTGAAGAAACATTATTGATAGCAGCAGGTTTAACAATTGAACTCAACATGATGAATTAGTAAATTTAATATGCTTTTATACTTGAATTTGTAATTATTGGATTGGGCTATTTGTTTTATTTATTACTTCTATGGGAAAATTTTATCAGCTTTTTTACCAGAATTGGCAATATGATTGGTAAAGCGAATAAATTGCCCAATTCGTTCTATAGGGGTGTAAATAAAGTACAGTAATCTCCCGATTAAGTTCGCACAAAATTAGGGTTCAATATTTTTTTCAAAAAACTAAAGTTTAATCAATAATATTAATATATGCGGAAATGAAATGACCAATCACCAAATTAAGTATAAATTAAGATATAAACAACGAAATTGATAAAAAATTATACAATCATAAAATTTTAAGTAAAAAGTATATTATAAAGTATTACTTAAACCATCTCTTTGAGCTTTTCTGATTTTCTTAGGCAAATTTTTCATTGCACTATAAAATTCAGAAAAATCGAGGGTTTTTAGAAGATATCTTATCCTGCTAATCAACTGATCTAAAAATTTAAACTCTATACCACCTCCGTAAACGTGCCTTTTAAGATAGTGCCAAAAGTTTTCAATTGACCGGATCTGAGGACAGTTTGCCGCATTTTTTTCATTTGGCAAATAATCTACAGGGTGGCGCAAGTAAATTTGGACATTTTCCCCCAAAATAGAAATAATGCAATAGATAATATAGATAATATAGATTAAAATATAATAAAACTTTATTTGTAACTTTTAAATACTAGTAATTAGTACTTCTATTGCTAGCATTTACCATTTCTTGGATCTTTTTGGGGAAAGAGCGACAAGTATTTTTAATTGTGTTCTCATCGATATCACTCCAACTCTTTTGATTAATTCTTCCCTTTTTCTTGGCCGAGGATTTTTATGAATAGATTTTTTTTTAATACTCCATAAGTGTTCAATTGGTTTTAATTCTGAACTATTGCCAGGCCATCTTCCTTTCCGCCATACTGTTTGAAAATTTGATTCTAGAAGCTGCATATTATCTTTCGTTCCATGGCATGGAGCCCCATTTGGGCAAAAGTCGCTTTTCTTTTATTATAAATAAACTTTGAATTCTCTAAAGCTTTTATATAATAGAAATAATTTTATTCTGGTAATATTTTCCTGTGACTTTTTGATTTTTTTTCAACAATATGTAATTTTGTTAAACCATTTGGCACATACCTCCAGTCACCATAATAGAAAGTGATTTTTTAGGACAAGCTATTATCGGAACTTTGCTTTTTACGCTTGTATAATATGGACGATTCCTTTTGTTTAATTGAGTATAAAGTTGTTTATGAGATTCATCAGTAAATAAAATAATATCAATCAATTCTATTGCTCTTGGACATTTAGTTAAAAACCCTGCATTTTCAACAATTTTACCAAAATTAATTCTATCATCGATATTTTTTTGACTTAAAAGGGGTTTATTTTGTTTTGAATAAGCATGTTTCTCCCACTTTGTTGACTTTCTATATCTTTGCACTATTCTTCTATTTATAGATTTGTTACATTTTTGATAGCTTAAACTAGAATTCAACTTGGCAGCGCATTTTCTATCAGAAACACTATATTTTTCTTTCATATTAGGCTTTATAACTTTTTTAGTGTTTGCGCAAAGTTTTCTATTCCACAAGACTCATTTTTCCTTATCGTTTTGCCTTTTTTCTTCATATTGTAAACAGTTTGTCGAGAGCATTTTAGATGAGGTGATATTTCTGTAGGGGATATTACAGCTTCTAATAAACATTTTATTTTTATATTCAATAGATATATTATTATTTTCCATTTTGGAAAGATACTTATTTAAAAAAATTGGTTAAATAAATATATTTTTTATTACCACCCATCGCAAAAATTAGAGTGTCCAAATTTACTTGCGCCACCCTGTAATTAATTCCAATTTATTAAGAGTGAAGGAGTTTTGCATTTTTTTGTCAATAATTTAAATCAATATTTAAAAGAAAACGAATCCATTATTTCCAAAAAATTGTTGGATAATTTAAAGATTGTGATCTCTGAAAGAAGAAATTATTTTTTTACTTTATTATTAAGATTTCTTAGAAAAAAATCAATCATGAAAAGGATTTAGTGTTCAAATCGGCAACTAAAAAGGAAATGGTGGATTTAGGTGAAAGTTTATCGGTCCGCTTATTTAATACTGATTATAAGAAATCAAAAAATACAAATTTTAGGATGTGATTTTAGGCAAATGATTCTTCCCATCTTAATAAGGAATTAAAAAAATCGATTTTAAGGTGTGGTCCGTTATCCCTGTCAAAAAACTAAAATAATAAGAAGCGTAATATTTATTTTAAAAATAAACATATAAAACATATTTAATTTAATGTTTCATTTTTAATTTTTAAAGTGTTTATATACATTTCTCCTCGAAATATGTGGAAGGACATTTTGGTATTTTCTTTTTGACTTTAGAAGTGATTATTTTAGTAGGGCTTTTTTTATAAATAGAAGTACCTATTTCATCTACAGACTTATGTATAGTTTTTGTACTTAAAGTGTCTAGTCGTCTTTTTAAAATCAATATTTTCGTTAATAGTGGCTGATTGCTTTGCCCTGTTTTGATTTTCAATTGTTCTTTAAAAATAAAATATATTAAAACTAGCCATTTGCCCCTACTTCGTTAGGGGACTTTAGTTATTACATCTATTATTTAAATATATAAAAGTTTTAAAGTATTAGGGCGTTTCGAAGAAAGAGACACTCGAAAAAAATTAAATAAAAAATTTACTATAAAACATATAAAGTTAAAAAGTAGTATATTTATAGATGCGAACCTTCTGCATCTATTACACTTCTCCATCTTTCGGGTAACTTTAGGATACCATTCATAAAACCTTTAGCATTAAGCTCCTGAATTGTACTTTCTAGCTGAATTTCTAGTTCATGCCAATCATCATAAATGTTTTTCTTTAACTTTCTTTTTAATTGCCCAAAACAATTGAAATCAGGTGGGCTAATAGCAGAGCTATAGGTAGGATGATCCCAAACCCGAATATTTTTATCAATAAAATACTGCTTTATAAGATTTGATTTATGTTGTCTAGCATTATCATGTAATATTATAGGCACCTGAATTTCTTATCAGGTAACCATTGTCTAATAGTTCAATTAGGAAGTTTTTATAGACTTCTGCAATTACTATCTCTTTAGGGGCACAAAGCTTCCAATAAGCAACACATTAAAAATCCATTACTAATATTAGCATTCTCTTTCTTTCATATTTAGATTGAAGTACAAATCCAGGTGGGTCTTCATACATATTTCTCCAAGATCGAATCTGGTCACGTTGGGGTTGCATGTATAAAGACACCCAAGTTTCATCTATTGCCAAAGTTCGATTAATTAAGTTATTTTGTCTCGATAAGAGTTGCATATTGTTTTTTACATGCTAACACTCTATGTTCTCTTTGTTCATCCGTGAGAAAATGAGGTACCCATTTACTTAATAATTTTTTCATTTGTAAATCTTCTGTTAAATATCGAAATACTGTTGTTTTTCTACCATTTATCCGCATGGAAAGTTCGAGGCAAGACCATGTTCTAGTTTGTGCTAACAGTTCTTTAATTTCATCTATTACATTTTCTTTCTTCGAGACATCACTTGATTCGCCTCCTCGGCTATCTTCGACCACATTGTAGCCTCTTTTAAGCTTAGTAACTAAATGTTTGACCGTATTTAGTTTATAGGCACTATTTCTAACTGATTCAACTACTTCTTTATGAATTATCCCAGAACTGTGTCCCAGGATTACGCCAAATTTGATGAAAATCCGCTTTTCTTTATCTAAAATTGAATCTTTTTATTTTTGAAAGCTATTCATGATAATATTCAAAATATAATTATTTATAAATAAAGCTTGTAGTCTATATAAATTAATTTAAAAGTCTTGATATTATTATTATATTATTAAATGCGTAATTAAACAAAATTCGAGTGTCTCTTTGCGCGGAACGCCCTAATATATAGTGTCGATTTATCTACCAATCAAAGCATACATTTCTTCATTTAAATTCAAACTTTTTAGATTTATATCGACATATGATATTAATTTTTGAATAAATATTCTGTTTATATGCCTTGTTTACTATATAACTTTTTAATTCAATTAAGCTTTGATCATAAATAATTGCTTGTTCTTTGGATGCCTAATTATATACCTGATAATCCTAAACATGGAAATTATTTTTCTATCTCTATAAGTTGAAGAGATATACACTCCAAAACATTTGGCTATTGTTCCTTGGTATCTATATAGTTATTTCAAATAGTTTACTTGATCATTTTTATTAAAGTTCTTCGATTTAAAATCTTGACGTCATTTCCTGCTTTTGACTACACATTTCTTTTTGAAATCATAACGTGCCAAAAATTGGATTTCAAATTAAGATTGAGTGACTTTTTATTAATAAAATTAAAAAGTTAATACGTCTAGAACCTGCTCACTTACTTTCTTTATAACTTTCATTAATTTCATTTTTTATGATATTTTCTCCTCTTTCCGCTTACTTGTTTCTAATAAAAATCAACTTTAATTTTATGTATATAGATTTTATTGCTTTAATTTAATAAAGTTTATTTAATGTGTGTGATTTAGTGTTTCAAAAATCACATAATTTGTCTATATTTAAATTTATAAAATTGGACAGAAATAACAGACTACACCTTATTTTTTGAGCATATCAAATAAGGTCATCTGGCGCAAAGATATCTGCTTCTTTTTTTCATTCAACGAAAAACCTCTCATCTTAAAAATGCTTCAAAATCGCGCATGATATCACCATAAACATCTCCAGTTTTTTCCTGAAAGTCTACAAAATTCAATTGATTCTCTATTTTATCAATTTGATCGTAAAGTTCATAAAAATTGAAGGAAATTTGAGGTTGAATTGTTTCATCGACATCCATTATATCGTTTTCTTTTTGCAAACTATTAGATGTAGAGTTTATAACTTCGTTGACTTTTCCAATAAAGCTCTAGAGTATTCTTTATTATCTTCATCACAAATATGAATGTAAATGTCAGATATTGATCATTGATTTCATATGATATTTCTTCAATACGCTTAACTAATTTGGACATATCAAAAACACTACTATCTTGATTATCTACTATTTCATGATTATTCATTATTTCACAATCAAATTCAATAGTACCCGCTTTCTTAAATGAATTTTGAATAGTAGTTTGAGTTATAGGATCCCAAACCACTTTCACATATTTTGCTGTATCTATTAAATAAGATGGATTTCCGTAGCTTACTTCAGCAGTACCCCTACCTATTGACTTTTCCATTTCTCTCTTGCGGGCTTTAGTATCTTCATTAAATCTATAAAAAGAAAGAATATCCTTTAAAGTCAGATGTTTGTACCTTTTCTTTAGTGCATCTATTATTCCCATATCACAAGATTGCTTCCAACTTGTGCAATTAGCTGGTAAAACACCACTTTAAGCGGCCTCTCTCTAATGCATCAAAGTGACCTGGAGCGTTATCAAGAATAAGCAATACTGGTAAAGTTGTTTTCTTTCTAACATGTGGAGAGAATACATTGTCAAACCATTTCCAGCAGACACCAAAGTTCATCCATGTTCTTTTTGATTTAAATATGAGATAGACAAACTTCTATTTTACTACAAGCAGGCTCAATTGAATTTCCTATCATAGTTACAGGAATTATATCGGATCCGGTCGAGTTAGCACAAACTTTTAGCGTCACTCCTTCTTTTGAGTTTTTTCTACCTCTTGTACTAGATATATCTTCTGAAGGCATTAAGAGAGCATATCTAGGCAACATACGAAAGAACAAACCGCATTATTCAATGTTATACATATTCTCGCATTTATATTCTTTGATTTGATTATACAACTTATTTAATGATTCCAATAGAACAGGATCGTTTTTATCTACTTCAGCCTCTTCTCAGTGGAGAGAAATATTGTTTATGCCATATTGAAATCTAAAATTAGATAACAATTGCCAACTAACCTTAAATTGTTCTTTTGTTATATTGAATTCTTCGGCAATCTCTTCTGCTCTTTCTTTAGTCAGTGAAGGCAGTACATCTAGTTTAGCCAGGCGCATCTAATTTATCCAATCATATAACTTCTCTATTTTTGCAATTTTTCCTTTGCTAAATCTAAAAGTTCTTTCTTCTTTGTTCGTTCATTAAAGCTGTAAGTTCTGGGATAGAATCTTTTTGATTCATAATCTTTCTAATAGCTGTATCGCTGACACCATATTCTCTTCCGATTGATCTTTTACTAAGCGGATTAGGGCTACTAAGTTTATATATAATTTTTTCCCTTTCGTTTTCATTTAATCTCTTTCCTTTACCTTTACAGAGTTTTTCAATTGAATAGTCGCATATTTTCAATTGCATTGTCGCCATTGCAAGTGTAAAATAGATTCCAAATAATAATGATATTTAAAATAAAACACAAAAATCAACAAAGTATATAATATTTTCAAATAGATCTTCCTTATTTGATGGTCAAACTTCTGAATTTTACATAGAAATTAACCACANTAATGATATTTAAAATAAAACACAAAAATCAACAAAGTATATAATATTTTCAAATAGATCTTCCTTATTTGATGGTCAAACTTCTGAATTTTACATAGAAATTAACCACAAGCAGTCTTAACATCTTGATTTGAGCAACTTTGACATTGAAGGAACTATATCCAATAACTGACTAAAACAGTGGATAATTTAAATAATACACTAAATATTATAATTTATATAAATTATCCACTGTTTTAGTCAGTTATTGGATATAGTTCCTTCAATGTCAAAGTTGCTCAAATCAAGATGTTAAGACTGCTTGTGGTTAATTTCTATGTAAAATTCAGAAGTTTGACCATCAAATAAGGAAGATCTATTTGAAAATATTATATACTTTGTTGATTTTTGTGTTTTATTTTAAATATCATTATTATTTGGAATCTATTTTACACTTGCAATGGCGACAATGCAATTGAAAATATGCGACTATTCAATTGAAAAACCCTGTATTCTTCATTGGATGGATGAAAGTTTTATTTTTGTTGAAGATTTAAAACCGAGTCAGTCTAATAAATCGCAATAACCAAAAGAATGTAAAATTTTGACAAAATGCTTATTTAAATATTAAAATCCCTTAAGTTCGCATTAAGACTCTGGGTTCAATATACGGACTTAACCGGGAAACTACTGTATAGGAAAATGGATTTTTTTTGCATTATTTCAGAACGTTTATTTATTTAAATTAATTGATTTAGCCCTTGCTTTTCGGGACATTGTCAACACAGAAAACCATTGTCTCGTGTGAAAATACTGTGCATAAAGTCCATAAATGGATGACTTTAGAAAATCTTTGGATAATGTCAATATAAACATACTTCAAATAATCTAGACTTTTTTATAACTAAAGTTATTGTTAAACTGAAGTTTTTTATTTTACAAATTTGAAGAGCTTTGCTCATTTCAAGAAATAATTTCAGAAATATAAATATTGATAATTTTGATGCCAAATGACTATAAAACATTGAAGACATTTATCCTATGACTTATTTTATTAGATTTAAATAATTCTAATTATAACCGAACAATAATTCCTTACGCCACTCAATCAGGAAATCTAGAACTTGGTTAGGATAAAAAATTATTGCTAAAATAACTTCAAATTAATTAAATACAACATAAATCATGCATATAATAAATCCTGTCATAAACCTTATTGTAATCAGATGTTTCATTTTTCGATATTGTAAACTTGATGAATGCAGATTATCCAATATTATATCAATGGTATTTATCCAAAAAATATAATATAAATCGATGTATTTCAATGTAATGAATATTTGTAAATGGATTCTAATGATCCCAGTGGTGTTTTTTGTCGTTAATATAATATTTCAAATATTGGGAAATAAAAACACTAATTAAGTATGTTGAATAATCGTCAAGTATCCTCATTTAAGAAAATGGCATTTATGATATGCAAAATTGATTTTTTAAATGGATAAAGATAAGGATAAGAAAAGTATTCAATTAAACAAACTTTACTTTTAGACGATCGCAAAGCGGAGGAAAATAGCGAACCTGATGATTACATAACAAAATATTTCAATTATAGTAGCTACGATTTGCAAGAGTATTTTTGAAACATAATATTTAGCACAACAAACTCTTTTATAAACTTCAGAGATAATACTATTAAAACTCCTTCTTTGGCTTTCGCCTCATCTAAAACTTCATCTTCTGGAAAAGGTAAATCCATATTATCAACTCCATAGATCATGGATTGTATTCATTTCCTTATGCAAACTTGTATGATAAATCAAAATATATTTTCGATAGTCAAGTCGAAAAGGATGTCTTCTTGGATACATATACAAATCAAATCGATGACCAGGCTCACTTACCAAAAATTGTGGAAGAACCACAAGCTAAACCAAAGAAGAAGAGTTATAAAAAGAAGAACGCAAATTTGGATGAAAATGAAATAAAAGAAAATGAACCAAGATTTCCAGATGATTTGTATACTCCCAGAATTACCAAAGGTAATGGCGCAAATAAAGTGGCATTATGTCCAGAATGTGAAAAACAAGGAAAAGAGAAATGGTGTAGAGTAAAGATTAGTAGATATTGGTATTCCTAAGACATAATATTAGGTATCATATGACTCATATTCATGGGATAAGCCCTATAACTGGTAAGAAGTTTCAAGAACCTCTTGATATCAGATATGTGCCCAAGAATTCTAGATCAAAAAAGGATGAGTATGACAGAAAAGTAAGACTTATGCGAGAGGGTTTGTGCCATAATTGTAGAGAATGGATTCTTTTAGATAGCGTCAAAGATGTAGAAATTCTTGTTCCAGAAATTTATTGGAGAAAGCATGCTCAAAAGTGTCACAATCGTGAATAATTTTCGCAAATATTAAATTACAAACTTGAGGTTTAAATTTAGATTCTAGATATTATTCAAAGTACAATTGTCGTTAAAACATATGCAAAATCATTATAAAACTTTAATATGTGATTAAGCGTGCTTATCTCAACACGCATTCATCGGATGCAATAAAACTGGAATTTTGTTTGAAACTTTTCAAAATTTTCTGCTAGGAACAAGTAAACTCAAAATGCCAAAACATAAACGTAGTCGTAGCAGAGAAAGACGCCGAGATTCCGAACGATACAGAGACTCCAAGAGAGATGTTCACAAGGAGAGAGATAGAGATAGTCGCAGAGATAGAGACGAGCGAAAAATCAGTCGACGACATTCTCGCGATTCTAAAAGAGATGAAAGGCATAGTCGAAACGACAGTGAAAGAAGCAAGAAGTCGAGGAGGGATAGAAGCAAAGAGGTAACTATAATTTCACTTGATATTTTACAGAGGCACAAAGAACCTTCGGAAGAGGATAAGATTTTGGCCTTAAGAAGAGAGAAATTGGAGAAATTTAAAAAGGAGAAATTATCAAAACTGACTAACAACAACTCACCAAATTCAAATGGAACTGATTCTGATGACAAAAATGGAAATAACAGCCAAATTACGGATAGTCCTACTAGCGAAATTATTGAAAAGAAAAAACGTAATTTTATGGAAATCAAAGAAGAAAACCCTAAAAGTAAACCTTTTAAGTTTATTTGTTTAGGTAAAGATTCAAATTTTAATTCCAAACTTAAAAATAGTGTATCTCTAAATGTGGATAAGAAAGTGACTAAAAAGATTCTGTTTGGAGAATCCATAGAAGAATTGAAACCAATAAAGAAATTTACACCATTTGATAAAGACATAAAATTAAATGAAGAGAATAATATAGACGCTAGTAATGGTGTTGAAATGGAAGATGAAGTTGATCCTTTAGATCTTTTTATGCAAGAAGTCCATCATGAAGTTAAAAAGATTAATGAAAAGGATAAGAATAGGGATATGGCTGAGTTGGAGAAGAAAGATAAAAATAAGGTGGACAAGTTTGAAGAGGAAGAACAAGTAGTAGAAGAAAAACCGACTACGATGACAGCGGAACAAATTTTAGCGTATCTCTACCATTATTTCTTTAATTGTTTTAGTATGGCAGCCAAGAAGTTGCGTAAGAAAGAGCTTCCTTCAGTTGACCACACCAAGATGGATTACATCAAGATCCGAAAGAATTTTTGGGTACCACCATTAGAACATCAAACCCTTAATGAAGAACAAATTCGAGATTTGAGATTGGAATTAGATAACACTAAAGTTAGTGGTAAAAATTGCCCGATACCGATGCAGAAATGGTCCCAATGCGGTATGCCCTCCGTCATATTAGAAATCTTGAAACGTAGAGAATTTGAAGCACCATCAGCAATTCAAGCCCAATCTATCCCGGCTATATTAAGCGGTAGAGATGTTATTGGCATCGCGAAAACGGGTTCAGGTAAAACTTTGGCGTTTTTGTTACCGCTATTTAGACACGTTAAAGATCAGCCTCCTCTAGATAATCAGAAAATTGGCGGCCATTTCATATCGGGCGAAACGGGCCCTATTGCGCTTATTATGACACCTACGAGAGAGCTGGCCCTCCAAACTAGCTCTGAAATCAAGTTCTTTTCAGGTGCTATGGGTATTCGAACTCTTTGTGCATTTGGTGGATCCAATATTATGTCCCAAATATCGGAGATTAAGAAAGGTATTGAAGTGATGGTATGTACACCTGGTCGATTGATCGATTTGATGGCCTCCAATGGCGGTAGATTGCTTAATCTCAATAGAGTTAGCTATTTAGTTTTGGATGAAGCGGATAGGATGTTTGATATGGGATTTGAGCCACAAGTTATGAAGATTATTGAATCAGTTAGACCGGATAAACAAACTCTGCTTTTCTCGGCTACGTTTCCAAAATTAATGGACGCTTTGGCTAGAAAAATACTCTTAAATCCGATTGAAATTATTGTTGGGTCCCGCTCTGCTGTGTGTAATGATGTTATTCAAATTGTTGAAGTCTGGGATGATAAATCAAAATTTTATAGATTGTTGAAGATTTTGGGTATTTATTTCAATTCAGGCATAGATGATAATAATACCGAAGTATTGATGGAAGTGAATAAAGATGATAAAATGATATCGAAAGCATTGAAAATTAAACCACTTGAGAAAGAATTGTTTGCGGGTTGGGCCCTTGAGAAAGTTTCTAATAAAGATAGACGTGCTTTGATATTTGTTGAGAAGCAAGACTCGGCTGATAATTTATTAAGAGAATTGATCAAACATCGATATCCTTGTTTATCATTACATGGTGGCAAAGATCAGATGGATCGTGCAGATACTATTTCTGATTTCAAACAAGGCAATATCTCTATTTTGATAGCTACTTCTATAGCTGCTCGTGGATTAGATGTACCAAGATTGGGGTTGGTGGTTAATTATGATCCTCCAAATCATTTGGAAGATTATGTCCATCGTGTTGGTCGTACTGGCAGAGCTGGTAATATTGGAGTTGCTGTTACCCTTGTTTCGCCTGATGAAGCGAAGTTTGTTCCTGATTTATGTAGAGCTTTGAAGATATCAAAAGCAGAGATACCTTCTCAATTGAAGGCCTTGGCAGATGAATTTTCATTGAGAGTCAAGCTTGGCTTGGCACATTTTTCGGGATCGGGTTATGGTGGTAAAGGATTGGAGAAGTTGAAATCACTAAGAGACACCGTGAAACAAATCCAGAGCCAGAGCTATGATACACCGGATGACGTGGATAAAGTTTCGATGACCAAGAATGAGGATGACGATATCGTCTTACCGTCTGCTTTGAAGAATGCGAAACCGGCTTCTATTGAAGCCTTTAAGGCGGCACAACGAGCGGCTAAAAATGCTACCACTTTGAAAGATCAAGATGTCGAAGTGTTTGTGGATGGTCCTAATGCGGAAATTGAAATTAATGATTTTCCAGCTAATGCTAGATGGAAAATTACTTCTGGCGACACTTTGAAATCTATCAAAGATATTTTTGGTGCTCATGTCTCGGTTAAAGGTGTTTATATTAAACCGGGTACTAAAGCACCTGATAATCAGAGGAAGTCTTATTTGCTCATTCAGGCTCCAGATGATACTGTGTTGAATAATGCTAAGAATAGAATTTTGGAACTTTTGAAATCGGTTACATTAGAAGAAGTGAACAATGAGTTATCGACGTCATCCAATCGCTATAAAGTTGTCTAAGTCTTGCTTTACAATTAAATTTTTTATATGGGCAATGAAATTTATTTTATAAATTACGGATCAGATTTTTCAAGGAAAAGGGATATTGGGTTTGGGAAAAGGGGGAATAGCGACGTTAATTGAAAAAGCGGACTTTTTCACGCGCCCACTTAGCAGTAGCCTTAGTCTTGGCAGTATTTCTAGAATGCCTAGCCTCTTTCAAAAGCGACTGAATCCAAGGCTTCTTAATAGCAGTAGAGACGATATCAAACGCGCCAATGATTTTATACGTCATTGCATCATCAAACTTGAATTCTTGTCTTTTGGTTTCCATCGTCACTTTATTGATGTGCGAAAAGCTAGTGGCAAGATCACCAACAAGACCCAACAGCGATCGAACAAGCAAATCATCTTCTTCGTCCCACAAGTAATTGGCTGATGAAGACACAGATAACATGATTCGAGTTCCAGTAGCAGTTAACAGGGTCAAAATGTCATTCAAAATAGGCAAGGTATAATTGATCGAGGTGAGTTTAAACGACTGAACAATAGAGGAAGAAAATTCAATCAAAGCCAATCTAATTGCCGCATCATAATCATCTATCGAAGGAACGTCTTTAAAATCCTTTACCAATGGTTGTTTCTCTACGATCTGGGCCATAAATAGCTTTATAGACGAATAAATGGGTTCAAGATATGGCAGCATTAAACAATTGTTCAGATCATTCACGTTAGTAGAAGCAGAAAGGAGTTCACCAAAAGTGGAAATCAAAACCGGTCTTAAATCGTCATGAAGGTATGGATTGTTCAATTCCGCAATCATAATCTCCATAACAACATTAAGGACATTAGAAGTGTTAAGAATCTGATTCCAATTGGTAGTAATATTATCCGAGATGGTGACTTGCGGATTCAAAGGCGTATAATTCGTCAATCTCGCAAAGAATTCCACACCTAAAGATCGAGCAAGATCAGCCAATAAGCCAATCCCAATAGAACACATTTGATGCGATTCATGATGCTTAATAGAAAGCAACAAGAAAGGCACGAATGGATTGATATAAACATCAAAGTCCGATTCCAAAATAACCGCCATGGAGGATACGACAACTAAGCAATCTTCTACCATAATCGAGGAGTTGAAGGTAATTTGGCTTAAGATGTTTCTATTTGAAGGCGTGAGTTGCAAGTTGACGCTAAAGATTCTCAACAAGCCAATCATGATCTTCTCCGCGACAATCAAAACACTTTTGCCTGCTCGGTTAATGATAGCGCTCAATAATCTACAAAAGGATGCTACGGCATCCGAATGCATGTTTAAGTAATTGACATCTTGCGGATTAAATCGATTCAAAACATCTTCCAATCTATTCAATATCTCGACTGTGCATTCAAAGACGGTATTAAGACAATTCTGCGGCGAATGCGTGATCCATGATGACAGTGATTCCAAAACTGCAGTTCTTGAAGAAGGGCTGATCTTGTTAGCACTAATATTCAATAAAGAACTAATAATGTTCTGGTATTGATTAATAATAACTTTATAATAAGAAGGTGCATTAAGAGGGCTGAGATAAGGATCCACATGTTTGGACAAATTGATCAATGACCAAGAGCAAGTGGAAACCAGCTTCTCTGAAGTGAAAAGTCCTTGACATAAAGCCTTGAGGATGATTTCCGTTGTTTCAGAAGAAGATAACACAACCGACGAGAAATATTCACAAACCCTGCCGATAGCCCAAGCCGCCGTGTCTTTTACAGGATCCGAACCATCAATTAACAATCCCACAATTGTGACCAAGGCCCTTTGCACATAAGTAGCCATGTAATCATGTGATGGCCCGTCCAATATACAACTAAATGCCATGACGCTCGCTTCTCTATAATGCCAGTCCGTGTTCTTAATATTTCCCTCTACAAAAGGCATGACATAAGGTACGACGCTATCCGTCGTACATTGTGCTATCAGGCCTAAACAAGTGGATGCGGCTCTCGATATATTCCATTCGCCCTCATCCGCTTCTTCGTCTTGATCTTTTAGGAAATCCAATATAATAGGAACAATCTGTTCCAAAGCCCCTCGTACGAATTGATAATTCTTTTTCAAGCCGTCAGCATCGCCTATGAACTAAACAAATCAGTCGAGGGCTTACATATGAATTATCTTCATCGATAGAGCATTCAATTTCTGCCATCGTAGACCAAAACTCGATAGCTTGCAAAGCGATAGCTTCATCCTGGCATTTCATGCCAAAAACGGACAATCCTAATAAGGCCTTACTCATATACAACGGCATAAAATCATAATATAAGGAAACGATTTTGACCAAACAATAAAATGAAGATAATTGAACTTGCGAGATGGGATCTTGCGTCGCTTCACATACCACTTGCATAATAAAATTTCGCTCGCTCTCTACGATGAAATTTCTCTTCACGAATTCCAAGGAATTAAATAAGGCCTCGAGAGCACAATTCTTGACTGTCCAATCTACCGTATCTTTCTTTATGCTGTTCACTACTGCCGTTAATATCTGATCGGAATAAGTTACTAAAATGCGTGGATCGATATTTTCACAAATATAACCTAAAGCTTGTAGACTCGATCTTCTTAATCCAACCGTTTCAAACGAATTAGAGCCCGAAATTTCAGTCAAAAGCGTAGGTAATAAGTCAGGCCAATTAGAATTAGGTAATTCTATACTAGCAATATAAGCAACAACTTGAGCTGCAGTATTACCAACCGTACTAATCGAGCTACCTAAAGTCGAACCTGATAATTGTTTCACTTGTTCTCGGACTTTGCTATCGAGACGATACCATCTTTGCGTGTATTGGTCTTGCACTTGTTTCGAACGCGAATAAAACGAATTTTTCAAAGCTAAACCGGCAGACATTCGGATGCTTGGGTCCACACTTTCGTCGCTAAATTCTTTACTTAATAATTCGAGATAAAGCGTAAAATTCTCTTGACTATATTTCTCTAAGGTTCGAGTGGCCTCTTCTCGTTCTCCTTGGTCCGTCGATAACGTACTTTGTAGTAACTTGGTAAACTCCATTTATAAAAAAATTTCGGTTGCTCTATAATTTTTTTCTGAAATCAAACGTGAGCATTCAAAGAATGCTGACATAAATAAAGAGTCCAAATAAAACTCTATTTTAAAAAAGTAGTTATTAAATAAAGATATCTTTTATATATCTAAATTAAGTAAATTAGGATTTCGTTTAATACCAAATATGAGTAATTATTGTTTAAATAAAAGATGCGTGATATAGCCCTTTATTTTCCCTCAAAGCAAGTCGAATTTCATATACAAAATGATTGGAAAATCACCTTTAGCTGCTTTGAGGGAAAATAAACTCCCATATATCATTTTAATTACAATAGTTTGTCCTTCTAAACAAGTCCTTTTGTGTTTTATATAAAGCTCATCAATTGAAATCAATTTGAAATGGTTAGAAAATTCAAATATCACGAGCAAAAGCTATTAAAGAAAGTGAACTTTATAGAATGGGAAGAGAAAACGAACTATAAAGATATTGCAAAGTTTGGTATACAAAACCGCGAAGATTATACCTTGTACTCCCCCACATATTAAAACATTGGAATGAATAGATATTGTAGGTTGGCTCATAAGATCCGAGATTTAGCGAAAAAAATCGCTCTTCTCAGTCCAACAGACCTAGTTAGATTGGATTATGAGAAGAAATTATTGGAAAAAGTGTATAATATGGGGCTAGTCCATCGTATGACGGTTTTGTCCGATTTGGTCATGTTACAAGCTGCTAATTTTTGTTGTAGAAGATTACCTTTGATCTTAATTAAATTGAAGATGGCGGAATACTTAAAACAAGCTATCCAATTTATTGAACAAGGACGTATACCCTCATCTGTAGTGTTTATTTTAAATTGGTGATTAGATATTAAGGTAGGCGTTGAAACCGTTACTGACCCTGCTTTTCTTGTTTCAAGATCTATGGAAGATTTTATTAGTTGGTCTGAAGGTTCCGCTATTAAGCGAAAGATACTTAATTATAACGATAAGGTACATTGTACTATCTAATATTTTTTAGTTGGACGATTATGATTTATTAGCCTAAATTTAGAATTAAACCATCTCATTTCCACTCTTTTATAGAGAAATGATAGCTCAATGATTTGATTTATAATGAATTGCTTAATCGATACAGATATATTTAGCTGAATTGAAACGATAACAATTCTCTTAAATTTTAATGACTTATTAATAATTTCAATTATGGACTATGAAAATTATCAAATCTCTTCATATCTCAAAAGAAAATCAATACCAAACTCCTATTTTTGCAATACAAGAGAATATTTATTTTTCTTTGAATTTCGAAATATAAGCATCTTCCAATGCAGATTGAGTAACCGATTCATCTATAAACAATATTAAAACATAAATATTAAACCAGATAAATCGCTAAACGATCCCAATGAATTTATATTAGAAGGTTGGTTTAATTCTAATGCATTAGTTGCCATACTTATTTGTTCTTCAATTTGTGATTCATTCATAGCAGTTCTAAATGAATTAACACTTTCTTCCATATTATATGGAGTCATAGTATTTATGCCCTGGTGTGCTAGGTCAAATTTAATAATTTAGCCTACTTTGTTGGCTTTTTTTCTCTTTTATGTAAGAAGCATAGACAATTAAATGTTGAACGGGTATATTCAAATCTACTGATAATTCATTCCCTAAAAATTAATTAATAAATCGGGACAATTGATATTAGAATAATCTTTAAAATGAGACAATATTTTCAATTCTTTTTCTTTATTAAAATAAGTCTATAAATAATTTTATATTTTAAGTTACACATCCTGGTGGTTTGAAATTCGATGGTCTTTTGTATGGTACTTTTATTATTACTTGTAAAGGTGTTTTGGAGTCCTCTGTAGTAGAATTCATAAAAGTTAAATTTGAAATTCATTTGTGACATTAAAAGAGCAGACGAGTAAACTAAAAAAGTATCAAGATATGATGGATACTATTATCCTTTAAGCCTTAAAATATCATAATTCAGGCCTATATAACTTTTATTTATATATATCAGAGTAAATACATTCTATCGTCTTATTTTCTTTGATTATCGAAAAAGTTTCTCTAACTTCCCAAAATCAAAAGAACAAAGATTTAATTATGTTTACGAATTAGAAATTGTATATCAATTGAATGAAGGGAAATCATATCCTCAAATGACTAAATAAACTAAATTGATGCTACGTCTCCATCTTTTGAGAAATTAATTCTTGAAAATCAAATTTTAAGAAAATGAACTTAAACATCGATACGCCATGGTAAATATAAAGAAATAATATTTAGGGTAGAAAAATACCGACCAAAAACATTAGAAGAGATAGTAGGAAATGAGGATACTATTGAAAAATTAAAGGCTATAGTGAAAACGAAGAATATGCCCAATCTTATACTCTCAGTAAATCAACATTTTATGATTTTCGTATAGGGCGCCCCTGGGATAGGAAAAACGACTAGCATACTTTGTTTAGCAAATGAGTTATTAGGCGATTTAGCACAAGAAGCAGTATTAGAATTAAATGCTTCTGATGATAGAGGAATAGATGTTGTAAGAAATCAGATAAAAAATTTCGCACAAAAGAAAGTGAATTTACCAGAAGGAACTCATAAGATAATAATACTAGATGAGGCAGATAGTATGACTGTTGGTGCTCAGCAGGCTTTGAGAAGAATTATTGAGATTTATTCTAATACTACTAGGTTTGCTTTGGCTTGTAATTTGTCTTCAAAAATCATTGATCCTATTCAAAGCCGATGCGCTATGTTGAGATATACGAGACTAAGTGACATTCAAATGGCAATAAGAATCAAGCAAATATGTGGATATGAAAATGTAATGTTTCATTTCTTAATCTGTTAGATTCAATTTAATCCCGAAGGTTTGGAAGCTTTAATTTTTACTTCCGAGGGCGATGTTAGGCAAGCAGTTAATAATTTACAATCTACTTTTTATGGATTTGTATTTATAAGCGCGGAGAACGTATTCAAAGTGTGCGATCAGCCTCATCCTGTAGTCATTCAACATATGATCGAAGCAACTTTGAAAGGGGATATCGACAAAAGCATGAAAATTGTCCTCTCGCTCTGGAATCAAGGATATTCAGCTTTGGATATAATCTCTACCATTTTTAAGGTTATGAAAGTTTATAACAATTGTTCGGAATCCACTAAAATGGCTTACATCAAAGTTTTTGATTTAGTTAATGTTTAGGAAATCGGTCTTTGTTATACTCGTATTTTGGATGGTCTTTCTACCTCTGTTCAATTCGGTAGTCTGGTCTCTAAACTTTGCTCTTTCTCTATGGAAAATAAATGATTTTTATTAATCTTTCTTTTTCTAGTATATACTTCTATCTATCATTCTATTTATTACTTGCATATAAAAATAAACTATGTATAATTGGTTCGATTATGTGGGCATGTTGCTATAGAAGTCGAAAAGCGTATGTATCATACCAATTTGTACAGGCTTAATCTATGTATTGATCATAATGATACAGAAAAGTAAAATATGGGGTTATGATATGCCCTACAATAGACAGTCAATGGGTTTGAATTTACACCAAAGTTGTAGGAAACGCAAATATACAAGTAATATTTCACATATATGTGAACATATTAGCAGCTAGTAGTCATAAAATACAAATTTAAAATTATAATTAACTGATATAAAAAGTTTTATGACAACGCCTCACTTCATTGCATCCATGATATTAACATCTTGGTTTGCAGAATCAAATCCTAAATTAGAAACACGAATTACGATAAAATGAAAATCGACGAAAGAAGCATCAAGAAAATCCTAAAACACACTTTAAAACACGGAGAAAGTAGTTGTCTAGGCGCTCTAATACAAGATAAAACAAATAAAGGTAATATTATAGAAATAATACCAATATCACATTATTGGCCGAATCTCTTCATGACGATTCAAATCGCCTTGAACTTAGTAATTATTTATATAAAGTTGATGTTTTGTAGATTGATATTTATTTAAGTGATAAGGATATGGAAATTTTTGGCTTTTATTTCGCCCCTGATCCTGAAATTCAATTGAGAGACGGTCTTCCTAAAATTTTGAAACCAATTAGTGAAGCATTCACTCAAGTTAATAAGGAATCTCAAATAATTATAGTAATTTAACATTAATCATTATTATAGGTTGATAATGAAAAGTTATTGGCCAAAACCCTACTCCCCTTTAATGTATTTTTTGATTAATTTATTAATTTCTATAGCTTTTTACTTTTGATAAAGAATGGAAAATCAACGAAAAATCAGTACAATTCGAAGGAGATATAAAGCTAGTTTATGAATATTTGAAAAAGAACAAAAACGAAGTGCGACAAATAATTGATTTCGATGATCATCTTGAAAATATTGAACTGAATTGGTTAGATACTTCTGATAACTGACCTATCGTTTTAAAAGAATTAATTTTTATTTAAATAATATAAAATTGCTTTTATTTATCTTCTTTTTAGGTCCAAAAGTTTTGCGCCTAAAACACTTTATAAAGTTAAAACGCAAATTTTGAGAGTACCTTCTGCTTGTTCAAAATGTCTCCATTTATGTACATAAGTATGATTATAATTTCTAAGTTCTTAAGATAAAATTGGGCCTTTATAGCTCATGTTGAGGACTTCAATCTCACTTGCAAAATCGATCATCTGAAAATTGCAAATTTATTAGCGTGAAGGGAGCTTACACACCATTTTTACTGTGACTTTAAAATATCTAATTCGGATTTTTACACATTCATATTTTTGACGAGTAATTTTAAGAAAAATGCATAAAATGTATATTTTTTATGTTTGGGTTCAAAAGCTTTTATTAAAAAATTCAATATTTTAATAATTATAAAAGAAGTTTAATAACACTTAAATAAGTTTAGTTAGACTAGTACTTTGAATGCTATTATGGTTTGACATTTGTAGTTTTGTAATTTAAGATCAAGGTTTCATAAATAAATACAATCTTTTTAAAAAGGATAGGAAAACTTATACAAAACAGTGATGGGACGTGAAATTTCATGATTTTTATTAACAAATTTCAGTGAAATTTCATTAAAGGATCTTTATTTATGATACAAACACATCATCTAAACCTATTTTTGTCAAAAAATATTAATTATACTATGATGTTTTGTAATTTACTGCAAAAATTGGTTGAGTTTAAAATGAGTTTAATTTCAACTCATTGACTGAAAATTTTCCAAAACAATGGCAGGAGGAAAAAAGCCAATAAGCGTTGAATGGATAAAGTCATAGATAATCGTAAGGTAAGAGCCAAATGTATACACTGTAGCCACTTAAGAGCACATTTGATTACAAGATTGAAAAACCACATTTCAACTTTTGAAGGTTTGGCTGATAAAAGTAATTAAATAATTCAACAATTAGGGAACAAGAAAAACAATAATAGATTGAATATGACTGATTCAACCAATTCTACTGTAGATTTAACATCAAATGCTGATTCAATCAAAGAATTTAATGGATTTAGAATCAATATATGAAGTATAAAGTCTTCCAACTTCAATCAATAATGAACAAAGTTTGATAACTAAGTATTTAGATTTTAATAATGAAAGAAATCAAGCTCATCTTGAGCACCTTCAATGCAAATTGATGTTCAATTCTAGTATAGTGCTTTCGGTCACATTTCCTTCAATGATAATTGAATAGAACTTCTAAAGGTGTTAAATAGTCTAATTCCAATGATGTTAGAAGCCCTGGGGCATTGAAGGAGGATTGTGAAATGAATGCGTCATCTGAATTTGACGGCTACGATTCGGTTCATCAGCTGTTCATTGACGATTTAATTACTGGACTTTGAACCTAAATATAAAAAAAGAGCTTCCTTTTTAATAAAACTATTTATCCCAAAATGATATGCATGATTAGAGCTTTTTATATGCCAAATTTTATGTCTTTATCCCTCGAAAAGTTTCAACTCGGTCCGCACCGCTGGTCCACTTGAATTTTGATCGATATTTTTGACTTTCTGAAAGGATAAATCTTTATTTTTATGAATGTATCAAAAGATGCATAACAATCTGAATACACCTGATTATATTAAATTTCACTAGCATTCACCCTATTTTTACTGAGCAATCGATTAAATTATACAAAATTCTATGAAATTTCATTGAATGAAAAAACATTGATTTTTCCCATCACTGATACAAAATTCCTAGTTTAATAGATCATTTTTTAAAATATCAGCTTTGATCAAAAACTGAACTTTTAAAATCCGCTCACAAAATAAACTTTACAAAAGATCGAAAACATCTTTTTAAAAATTATTAGAAGAATATCATTAAGATTAACTTCTTTTATCACCCAAATATTTTGTTTTAAATTGATTTTTTAAGATTTTACAAATAATATTTCGAGGTCAATTGAGAATGATTACAATCATGACTATTAGTAATTAGTTTTAGATAACATGAAGAATAAATTTCATTGTTTATCTACGATTTTTATTGATATCGGTTTTCAACCCATGAATTACATGAATCTTTGAGAAATGTCGTTGTTTGAAATCCAACTTTGGCTTCTTTCTTCGAAAAAGGTCATAATACGAAGATCCATTAGTTGTTTACTTAAAGCTTTTGTTACCCGTTCAAAAGTGGGGAAGCAGATATTATCTGAAACATAAATAAACAAAAGGTCGATAGATTGGAAAAATACTTGAAAATAAGAAAGAAAAATGACTAATAAAATCGATACACTAAAGATCCCCGTTTTAAATATTTAGATACGATATTTTAAATAATACAATGATTGTCTTCAAGGAACATTTTACTTTCAATAGGCTTGACTTGTAAATAAAAACACTGAAAATCGATACAATATGAGTTATTTTGAATAATAGCAATCAATTAAGGATATATTCAAGACGGAACTTGTAGACCCCATTGTTAGGATTAGACTTAGGAACTTGTTTTATTTTATGAGTAGCCAAAGCACAGTCCAGTATGTATGGATACTTAGTAAACATGCGATCTAACTGAGCATAGAAGCACCAACCACTTAGAATATTGAGCTTTTTCAAAGTCAAATACTTGAGACGGAGCTTGTATATTTTGTTTTTGATTTGAATATAGTTAAAGTCCAAGTTAAACTGTATGAGCAAGAAAAAATTTTTCTTTTTTCCATTGACAAAGAGCTCGAAATTTCTTCCCCATAGTTCGATCAGTTTTCTCTCTTCCTCTTTAGTCCAAGTTCTGTTCATTTTGGCTGCCATTATAGAATTCATTATTTTTGATTTTTCGAGGAGGGATGTAGGTCTTTATATACTACGAAGCTGTTTATTTACACTGTTCGCTTAAGAATAATGTTTCAGTTTTATCTCTTGGACTCAAAAACACAAGAATACTTCGGGCATTATACCCGATCAGTAAAAGATTGAAGATTTAAAATGAAAATCTTGTCCTGTAAAGCCTTTGGAAAAGATAAGTAATATAGTTCAGCATTTTATTCTAACCACGTACATTTTTTATCAAATCCGGAAAATGTTTTTTCTGAGTTTCTTTTTGAGTTGCTACAGAATATATTCTACACATTATTTCGTATTTCATTAATATAAATAAATATGTGCTTATTTTAACATAGAGCCTTTTGTATACACACTCTACCGATTTTTTTCATTAAGCATTTAAAAGTTTGTCACTTATTCTTTTGATGTGTAACTGAAATAATCTGAAACAAAATAACCTATGAAATGGGTTATTAATTTAATCTTATACTTATTACATAAAATTATTTACTCATTTGGATCATTTTTGAAACATCTGTAGTCATTTTATGATGGAGTTTCTTATAATAAGGTGTGGTCCGTTATTCCTGTCAAAAAACCAAAATAATAAGAAGCATATAGATTGTCCACTAAATAAGCGCACAAATTATCATAAGTATTTCTACTACTTTTTAATATAAAAGTCTAGTTTAATTTAACTTCGATAAATAGAAAAAAATATTTACAATAATACTATATAATTTAATTTTTCTAATAAACATTTTATCTACTCTACTAGGGCAAAAATGAGTTGCATCCAAAAGAGGCGATTTTCTTTTTTGAAAATCAAGCAAATTTTACTAATACAATTACGACTGATGGTTTTGTAGTTCAAGATATAAAGAAAAGCGCAATATATGGTGCTATTAAAGTATAATATATGCGGAAATGAAATGGCCGAATTTTAAATCGAGCATTAAATATTAAAAAATAACAATTTTTAATCCAAAAATATTAAATTATGGAGTTCCAAGTATAAATATTGATTTTTATGCATTCCATAATGATTAATGGAGCTTTAACTATGATGCAAATTTTGTTGCCTTGATTTATGGTGAGAAAGTTTAGAACTAAAATTAAGAAAATATATACAAATTTAACTCAATAAAACAGACAATAAACACTCGAAATGAACAAAAAGATGTAGAAATAAACTTTTAGGTGTGAAGATTATTTTACAATTCATATTATTTGTTTTTATATTTTTAAAATAGTTTTATGTGAGAAACCTATCGATTACTATTAGGGCGTTCTGAGCAAAGAGGCACTCGAAAAAATTTACTATAAAAGATATAAAGTTAAAAATTAGTATGTTTATAGATACGAACCTTCTGCATCTATTACACTTCTCCATCTTTCGGGTAACTTCAGGATACCATTCATAAAACCTTTAACATTAAGCTCCTGAATTGTACTTTCTAGCTGAATTTCTAGTTCATGCCAATTATCATAAATGTTTTCCTATAACTTCCTCTTTAATTGTCCAAAACAATTGAAATCAGGTGGGCTAATAGCAGGGCTATAGGTAGGATGATCCCAAACCCGAATATTTTCATCAATAAAATACTGCTTTATAAGATTTTATTTATGCGGCCTAGCATTATCATGTAATATTATAGGTACCTTTAATTTCTTATCAGGTAACTATTTGTCTAATAATTCGATTCGGAAGTTTTTATAGACTTCTGCAATTACTGTCTCTTTAGGGGCACAGAGCTTCCAATAAGCAACACTTTGTAAAATTCATTGCTAGTATTAGCATTCTCTTTCTCTCATATTTAGATTGAAGTACAAATCCAGGTGGGTCTTCATACATATTTCTCCAAGATCGAATCTGGTCACGTTGGGGTTGCATGTATAAAGACACCCAAGTTTCATCTATTGCCAAAGTTCGATTAATTAAGTTATTTTGTCTCGATAAGAGTTGCATATTGTTTTTACATGCTAACACTCTATGTTCTCTTTGTTCATCCGTGAGAAAATGAGGTACCCATTTACTTAATAATTTTTTCATTTGTAAATCTTCTGTTAAATATCGAAATACTGTTTTTTTTCTACAATTTATCCGCATGGAAAGTTCGAGGCAAGACCTACAAGATCAAACACGATTGTCAAGAAATTAAAGTAGATAAACATTTTCTTTCTTCGAGACATCACTTGATTCACATCCTCGACTATCTTCGACCACATTGTAGCCTCTTTTAAGCTTAGTAACTAAATGTTTGACCGTATTTAGTTTATAGGCACTATTTCCAACTGATTCAACTAATTCTTTATGACTTATCCCAGAACTTTGTCCCAGGATTACGCCAAATTTGATGAAAATCCGCTTTTCTTTATCTAAAATTGAATCTTTTTATTTTTGAAAGCTATTCATGATAATATTCAAAATATAATTATTTATAAATAAAGCTTGTAGTCTATATAAATTAATTTAAAAGTCCTGGTATTATTAGTATATTATTAAAGGCGTAATTAAACGAAATTCGAGTGCCTCTTTGCGCGGACGCCCTAATACTTTGTATAAAAGTTGTATTTTGACCACTTAAAAGAAGTCATTATATTGCGATAAGTGAAAGAGTAGGGAACTAAATACAACAAAATAATTAAATAATATAAATATGTTATTTTTATTTTACATACATTTCATAATGTCTGATTTTGATTTTGGTCATTTCATTTCCGCATATATTATAAACATTCTTTTAAACTGGGTTACAATAATATCACTATTAGTCTGATCTTAAAATGGCCTATTTAAGATTATGGCGGCATTTTGAGCTGCTTTACGAAAAGTGCAAACAATATCATTTGATAAACGAATAAAACCAACATTTCCATATCTAAAATAAAATTTAATAAACCTGGTATAAACACAAGTGCATCATGAAAATTTTCAAGTACGCAAAAGAGTATAAAAGCATATCAAAATTTGTATGTCATTTTGCTTCCAAAAAATGGTCGAGAAAAAGACCCAAAATCGACAATAAAATTACGCCAATGCTAATCGCTATCAATACGACGATATTAGATATTAAAAACCATAAACATATCGAATATTATATGATATTACCATCATATTTATTGTTTTACAAAATATTGTAACTTGAAAGTCAAATGCCAAATTTGGAAATATTCCAGAGCCTTTTATAAAAGGACAATATCTGGACAGAGGAATAATTAATGGACATAGTATTTATAATAGATTAATTCGCATTAATTATAAGTATGATAATAGTTACTTTTTAAAATTTTGGCATCTTTCCATTTATATTTATTTCTAAAATAGTGTGCATCATTTTTTAGCTAATCAAATTCAATTTGCTGCAAAATTGGAAAGTTCACCAAATTTTACGCAAATAAAGAAGAACGCGATACTTTGATTTATTTGTGAAAGAAAGTATTATAAATATATGAATACCGTTACTTTTGAATTGGTTCAAGTAAATTTTGAGTAGAACTTAAAGAAATGAAACAGGAATTTGGCCAACTTGATACCTTAGATAAATAATTGTATAACTTGAATAAAACATCAGTAAAAAATCTGTAAATTATGTATTTTAATATTCATCAATCAATTAAATAATAAATAAAATTTCACAATTTTTCGTTTATCTTTGATCGAGACATTTTATTTTCATTTTTGCGCGGCTATTTAGTGGACCATCTATAATATGGTACAATATTTTTGAAGCCTCGGTTATAATTCTTTCATATTAGTGCATCATAGTGAAAATAGGATGAGGAAGCAATTAAAATGGCAAGAAATATAGCTAAGAGATGTTTTATGGATAGTAAATACATGAATTTATTTACTATTTTATGCATTCAAGAAACTAAAATTTCTCGACCAATTAGAATTGAATTATGTTTCTAAAATATTGTGCCATATTTATTTTTAATTTTTAAAGTGTTTATATACATTTCTCCTCGAAATATGTGGAAGGACATTTTGGTATTTTCTTTTAATAAAGGTTATTAAAATTTTATTGCTTTAATTTAATAAAGTTTATTTAATGTGTGTGATTTTGTGTTTCAAAAATCACATAATTTGTCTGTATTTAAATTTAAAAATTGGACAGGAATTACGGTCCACACCTTATTCATTTGTTTTATATTCAGGCGCAAAATCTAAAAATAAGTTGTATACGCGATTATTCACTTATTTCAACCAAGCGTCGATTTCTAGAACTAAAAATAGATTAAATAGGAGATTTAAGTCCCATTTATACAAAACCAATATTATTTAGAACTCCATTAATTTTTAATCAAACGTCTTAATTCTATTTCATCACAGAAATGTAGAGAATTACAGTTAAAGATATTTTGATATAAACTAGGTTTAATACAATAATTTTTATTTGAAACATATTGCTTAAATATTTGTATGTTTTATTTTTTTTAAAAGCGGTCTCGCTTTTTGTTTCCAAATAAGATCGTAGTTCTTTGAATTGCTCAGCTAACATCGCATTTCATATAGAAAAATATAAATAACTATAAAACAATATAACCCTTTAAACTTTAAACACTAATATAGCTATTTTACTTTATTACAACTATTTTTAAAACTTATAGTTCATCCATACAAAAACAGATTTTCACTATACTAAAATATTCTTTTATTTTCTCTCAAATCACTTTTTAGTCGTTTCAACTACAGGGTGATGCATGCTAACATGAAACAAATTTGAAACAATAAAAAAAAAAAGGAAATTTATTAATATTAAAAAAATTGTTCAATCTGGCTTCCTTTATGTTTAAATATTAACCTACAACGCTTTGGCCAGCTATTCAATGCCTTATTTGATTTTGAGGCATTTTTCTCCATATATCACGAAGTGCTATTTTTAGCTGATCAACATTTTTAACTTTTCAATCATGTAGCCCCAAATAAAGTAATCCTATAGGGGCATTATCAGAAGAGTTAGGGGTCCATGATCAAGGGGATATATAATTGATTTTTCTCTTTTCAAGGTAGTTTATAGTCGATTTTGCCATATGTGGTGTTGCTGAATCTTGGTGAAAAATGAATTAACCATCTGGATAAAGCTTTTTAACATCATAGTTTAAAAATGATTTCAAAATATCCTTTTGATATTTATCTGCATTAATCTTTACTCCAGGTTCTATAAACCTCAATGTTGTTTTACCATTATACTAAATTCCTCCCCACACCATCACACCTTTAAAAAATCCCCGATTTTTTTCCTTTTCCTTTGAAAGGACTTATCACCATTTTTTCGATAATAATGAGTAGTTTCTGCATTATTATATGAAAGATTAAATAGCTTTTCATCACATGTGATGATTTTCTTAATGTTGGAGCTGATAATTTTGGAGAGAGGCACTGATCTTTCACGCCTCTTTTTGGTAGAAATTTCATCCAAATAATGAACAGTTTTCTTTTAATTCTTCTCATACCCAATCTTTTATTAATATTTCTAGATATAGTTGTTCTGTGGACCTTGTACTTTCTTCCAAGTTCCTTTTGAGTTTTTAAATTAATTTTATTGACCTCCTTTTCGAGCTTTTTTAATTTGGTTGAATTTATCTTAAATTTTGACTCGGACCTTTTTTTGCTTTTTTTTTCTTCCACCTTTACTTTTCAAAGGATAAATATTCATGTTTTTAACACGGCTAATAGTTGCTTTCGAAACATCAATATTGTCTTTCTTAAGCTCTTTAATTATCATAGAAAAGCTATATTTTTGACACAGAAGTTGAAAAATTCTGGTTTTAACTTTAGCTGGAATTTTTGAATATACCATTTTTAAATATTTAAAAATGAAGTTTATTATATATTTTTTAAAGTTTAAGGAACAATAATTAAAAGTAATCATGATTAAGGATCATGTTTATTAGGTGTTATTTAATTTTAAATTGGTTTCATATTAGCATGCACCACCCTGTAATTCGTTTATGAACCTCTTGTATTGGAAAGTATAAACTGTTCTCAAGAAAAAATAACAACTATATTTAGAACACAAGAATTCAAAATAAACAAAGGTCAAGTTTTGTACATTAAGAATTTAATCGCAGCCACCAAGTCTTTTATTTGTTGCCCAGATTTTGGGGCCAAGAAAATCATATACATTTTTATCAACTTTAAAAAATTGGCTAGAAATGAGACACTTATTAAGTAAAATTAAAAAAGAAACAAAGTTCTATTGTTCACTTTCGGATTCTTCAGAATCTTCACTTGACTCGAACTCTTCTTCACTGACGTCTTCAGATGAACTTTCTCGGACCACATCAATGTCTAAAAGTAAGAAACAATAAAAACCTTGATAAAAATCATCCAATTCTTTATCTTCCTTAACTTTTTGTATTTTTTGAATTTCAGTTATCGAATTCTTTTTTAGTAAGACTTTTGTACCATTGTTTTTAACAATATCTTCTTTGTCCTAAATTTTATTTAAAAGTGTATACCGATTCAGATGACGATGAGGAAGATACATCACGAACGATCGCCTTTTCAAGTTTAGGTGTTTCCAATGTCAATACTTTAGAAAAGTTTTCATGAGAAATTACATCGATAAACCAATGTAAATAGTTCGCTTTCTGTTCAGCTAAAAATAAAACGAAATGGATTACGATTCGATGTATCTTTGGTCGTATCAAATTTTTCCATATATGATTGTAGATATTCTAAATCGTCTGATACAATAATATTTTCCAAGAAATTGAAACTGTCTCTTAAATGAACATTGGCTATAGTTTCGGTTAAATATTTCCATATTCCATGGAAAAATATAGAACTTTCTTTCCAAAAATCATCATCTGTGATTTCAAAAGTAATCGCACTGTTTATTGAGTTGATCTTGACTATAAGCCCAAGTCGGAAAGTCAAAATGAGTAATTGTTCCCAGATTTGATCAAAAACTTTATTATTTCCATATGATTGATCATTTTCGGACTAAAAATTAGCAGAAATAAATACTTGTTTTTTATGTTGCAAAAACAACAAAGATATAATAAAAGGCCAGAATTGAATAATAAAGTTGCAATCTTTAGATTGTTCATAAAATATACAAGCCCAAATATTTATTTTAGAGAATTGTTCCTCTGTGTTTTTATTATTGAAATCTTCTTTGAATATACTAATCAATATATTTATAAGCTTTTGTTGATCTTCTTTTTCCAAATCAACCAGGAATTTCGATACCAAATTTGCGGAGCTAGAAGTTGTATCAGACGCTAAATATAAACAAAAAATAACTACATTGGGATAGAAAAGAAAGGTCTAAAGTAGCTTTTAAAACAGGAAACACAAACTTTTTATCGCACTTTTTTAACACCGCATGCATACAGTCGAGGGATGTAGGTAATAACTTTGAGTCCGTTTTAATCAAAAACTAAAAATTATAATGAAAATCTACCTGAAATTCGCTTAAAATCTGTATAGAATTGCTCTTATTGACAAATAAGCTAATTGTTTTAATTCTTAATTTATCTATATTCAAGTCAAAAGTACTAGTCCTAAATACAGCCAAGAAACTAGACCAATAAGGGGAAAGAAGTTTCTAATAATTAATTTTAAAGGTGACTGGATAGTAAAGTGCCAATGAATAAAGTATTTTCGATGCATTTAAACTTTGATAATATTCGATTGAACAATCTCTAACAGCCAACAAAGAATTGATCAATTTTTCTTCAGAGACTAATTTTGAATCAATAAAATATTGTAAAAAGCTCGATGCATGTAAAACAACCTAAATTTAAGGATTTAAAATTACAGCGTAGCTTTGGGAATGAAGAAGGTTTTCGGTAATGAAAATTCCGTTCTCTTGTATACTTTTAAGGCTCTAAATATGTAAGATATATTTTACCAAAATGGAGCTCTTATTTAAGCCTTTTGAATTATCCAATATTCTAAATATTAAAAATATAATCACTGTTTTATAAAGAAGAGCATATCAATAAACGCAAATTGAGCTTCTGAATCGAGAGATAGTGTAACCATGATTATTTTTTCATATCCTACGTATCTTTTTAACGAAATAACAACGGTGTTGATTATAGGGTGTTGATCAATCATAGAGAACTTGGATAAATAAGAAAGTATATTCCTAAGTAAAACAAGATTAGAACCCAGGATAAATTTATCAAAGAACAAAGTACCCAAATCTGTAGAATCAAAGAAATTGAAATTGCTAGGAAATAGTTGAGTTATCAGATTATTCAATTTAGAAGAATCGCCTTCCATTCTATAAAATATTATACTTAGTTGTTACAGACTATAAATCAATTCCGTATGATGAGATGAAGATAATAATAAACCATTTGTAGTTCTCGGATTAAAAAGAGAACCAAACGTATTAATCAAACCAGAAAGTATGGAATGATGGTTAATTAGCCAATAATCCATGAGATTTAGAACCGAAGCTTTGACAACAATATTAGAAGTATTGGACTGAAAATTGATGGAACTTTGTAATAACTTTTGTAAGCTATTCAAAGATAACAATATCAAACTTTCATCTTGAATTGAATGCAAATTCAATATTGTTAGACACAATAAAAGGACATCAGATTCTTTTCTAGTACCTAATAAACTAACAACAGAAGCTATACACATTGATATATCTTTATTTTCCATAATAAACTAATTTATGTTAAATGAATAAATTACGTATAAAATAGATTTCAAGCCTTTTGTTGGTGTTTTCCCATTGATTTCCTTTTGTATTTGACTTATATCTTGAATTATCCCTTGCTTCTGATCAAAATCTAATATGTTTCCTGTTAAATAGCTAGATTGGATCACATCCCTTATTTGAAAAGCTGTTGTTGCTGCTCTATTGAAATATTGAGTCATTTTCGAAATTTGTAAAAATGAAAATTCTCAAAACCACCAAACAGATTAAAAATATCGAATTTAATTAAAATCATTGTATTGCATCCTTTATGTTCCACGCCATTTAAAATAGAACTATCTAGTCCCAATTTTTTGATTTCATGAGTCAATTTTCTTAGCAGTCTCTTTGAAGGAGTTTGAACAAAAGTAAACAAGAAGATACCTGATTGTACATCCCTATCAAATGGGATACATTTATTGTTGTGCTTTTGATAAGGAGATCCGCCTATAATTATTGTCCATTTAACCTCTTTATAAAGCTCTGTTTTTGCTATCCAGTAAGGTCCATATAAAAATCTGGAATAAATGGAGGCCCTACCTTTAACTTAGCATCATTATCATATTTATCATCTTTAATAGCAACTAAATGAGCACTTCTCACTTTCTCATTTACTTTTCCTTTGTTAACATAATTGAAAACGTCTATAGTTCCATTCTTTTTCAAATTATACTTTGCAGATAAACAATATACCGTAAAATCTATATTAATGACCCACTCAAAATTTATGCACCATATTTCCATTTTATTATTAAACCCCATTNATACCGTAAAATCTATATTAATGACCCACTCAAAATTTATGCACCATATTTCCATTTTATTATTAAACCCCATTCATTTTAATGCCCCATGTTCAATAAATTAACCAGTACCTTATTGAATGGGATAAAAAAGTATAAAATAAAATTTTAAAAACAAAAAGGTAAAATAAAAATGAAAAGATCCTTTACAATGAAACTTAAACAAGATGTTATACAAATTTCCAAATGGCATACTATCAGTTATGCATCCAAAAAATTCAATATTGACAGAAAATCGATAAGAGCCTGGATTAAAAATGAGTATAAAATCGCTTCATTAGTAGACTCAAATTTAGCAATAAGAAAAAGACTCCAAGGAGCTGGAAGGAAATTGACCAATACTCATTTAGAAAATGATCTGATTTTATACATCAAAAATGAAAGGTTAGAATGTAGGCGTGTTACGAGAAAATCCCTGGTTCAGCATGCAAAGTACATCGCTAGCACATATGAATATAGTGGAAATACCCCAAATTTTTCTAGTGATTGGGTACAAGGGTTTCTTAATCGAAACAATTTGGTAACGAGAAGAGTAACATCAGTAAGCCAAATCACACCTGAATTCTTGTATCTCAGTGAACATTTAAAATAGTTACTATGTGTCCTCTTAATCGATAAGAATGGATATAATTGTTTGGATATTTATATTGCTGCTGAAACAGCTATTTGGTTGGATAATACAAAACCTTACAACATTAGATTCAATTGAATCTAAATCAGTGATCATACGAGGAATATCAAGCCCTAAGCTTAAAATAACTATTAAGTTGATAGCTTCTAGAGATGGCCAAAAACTCAACCCATTTGTTCTTATTCCAAGGAAAAGAAGAATACCAGAAATAGATGATGAGTTTTCTGAAGATTTGATCATCCAGTATTGTGACAAATCATGGATGAACAACGAACTTATTACAAATTTTTTGGAAGCTCAATTTGACTCAAACAAAAGCAAAAATTCAATTATTTGGGATTCATTCAAGTGTAATACTAGCGTTAATACTGTCAAGAAGTGTAGAGATTTAAACATTAAAACTTCAATAATACCAGGTGGCTGTACGAACAGCGTATAGCCACCTGATGTTTGTTGGATAAAGTCTCTCAAAAATGGGATTGCTACTCAATTCGATGAGTTTATCAAAAATAAAGAAGGTGGTTTAACAAAAACAGGGTCGATAAAGCCTCCTTCTCTATTTAAAATATGTCAATCGATAAGGACAGGATGGCAAAACATAAGCAGTAATTTAATCAAAAAAACTTTACTGTGCGTGGAGTTGGAAAAAATAAAGATGGGAATGAAGATAGTCTTATAAAGTATTTAAATTCTATTACTTCTCTTAATCCTGGTTTAAAACTTTTACAACAAAAAAGACTTGAAAAGAATATTAGACATTCTAACATACAAGAAAATTTAGATAAATTATCTATAAACGAATGGTGGTATATTGATCAAGATGAGTTTTTAAGTGATGATCAATTTTTTTTCAATTAAATTTTTAANATAAACGAATGGTGGTATATTGATCAAGATGAGTTTTTAAGTGATGATCAATTTTTTTTCAATTAAATTTTTAAATGATACCCCACCTAATATTATGCCTCATAATTAATGAAAGTTCTACAAAAAATTCTTTATGTTGTAATAGGCCCGGGACACTTTTTTAGATTTTACGGTATATGAATGCAGAAAAAATTATATTATTAATGTTGTTTCTTTGTAAAATGCATTTAATAAAGATTACATTTTTCAGAGTAAAATAATGAATAAAATATAGAGATAGAAGAGTAAAATGGGATAATATTTAGGTAGATTATACAATAAATATTATTGTTTATCACCTATGATCTCACTTAATACCTAAAGGCATGGTTGCACAGTTATGTGATTTGAAGAATCACTTGATCATATACTTTGGGAATTTAAAGTCCGATCACCTCCTTAATTTTTAAATAATTAAGTTTTAAAAAGTTTTTTATAAAAAATAATATAAAAAATATTTTTTAAATATAAATATGAATATATTTACATTTTTGTATATATTTTTTATTTATGATATTTCTAAAAATTAATAGGAATAAAAAAAGCGACCACCTATAATTAAAATGAAGTATTTTTCCTTCAGCTCTTAAAACTTCTTCAACTCGTCTTGGCATAGTATGAACTAAATTTCTGCAAAAATATGGTGTTATTTCTTTCCATATTTGACTATTTTTTCTTTTAATTCAACTTTTAACTTGGGAGTATAGTTTCTCACTTCTCGCTTGATATGGTCCCATAGATGTTCAATAGGATTGAGGTCAGGTGGCTAAATAGGCCACTCCAGAACATTAATCATATTTTCGAAAAATTCTTGTACATGATAGCTGGTGTATTTTCTATCATTGTCGTGCTGAAAGATAAAATCGTCCGGAAGTCCTAGCATTTCTTTGATTCTAGAAGGTTTTCTGCCAAAATTCTTTTATAAAGAAAGTTATCCATTGTTCCCTCAATGAATACCAAATTTCCAACTCTAGAAGATGACATACAGCCACAAATAATAACACTTCCGCCACCATACTTTACGGACTGTATGATATTTTTTTCTAAAAATTCATCACCAGACCTTATCCAAACATTATTTCGTCCATCCGATAAAAATAAGTTTATTTTTGTTTCATCACTAAATAATATTAAGTCCCATTGACTTAATGTCCAATTAGACCATTTCTTAGCCAATAAGTTTCTGTAGATGATGTTTTTTGATGATAAATATGGTAAACACTTAGGAACTCGACTTTTAAAACCACATTCATTAAGATCTTTCTGTACTGTTTTTTAAGATACATCTTTTCCATTGTACTTTTTTAGGGATACAGTTGGTTTTCTACTTGATTTTTTTGGATCATTTTCGATCGACTTTAAAAAGTCCTTATCTTCATCATTTAAAACTTTTGGACGTCCAGAACCTCTAATTCTCATTACTGTATCATGTTTTTTATATCTTAATATTGTATCATGAACTGTGGTCTTGGAAATATCTGTTTTCATTGCTATCTTTCTTTCAGATAAACCTTCATCAAAAAGTCTTATAATATCAAATTTTTTACTTAATTTTTGTTCTTTATAGTTCATTATATTCAATTAGTTATTAAAAATTATTATTTTTACACTTTTTATATTTGTAATTTAGGGATATGCAATTGTCGGGATTTTATCTCCCACTAATATATTAAATATGATATATTAAAACATACAATAAATTTTTTTATAACAAAAGCCATTATTATTCACTTAATAATATTTTAAATTAATTTACTTATTTTTATTTATTTATAATTTATATGACTTGTTATCATAAAAAAGAGGTGTGGTCGAAATTTAAATTCCCAAAGTGTAGTTTAAAAATATTAAAGAAAATTTTTGAAGCATAATTCTATTCTAATTAGTCGAGAAATTTTAATTTCTTGAATGCATAAAATAGTAAGAATGAAAATAAATTTATGTATTTATCAACTTTACTATCCATAAAATATCTCTTAGCTATATTTCTTGCTATTTTAGTTGCTTCCTCAGCCTATTTTCACTATGATGCACTAATATTCTAGAATTATAACCGAGGCTTCAAAAATTTTGTGCCATATGGAAGAAAATTTTTGAAACATAATTCTATTCTAATTGGTTGAGAAATTTTAGTTTCTTAATGCATAAAATAGTAAGAATGAGAATAAATTTATATATTTATCAACTTTACTATCCATAAAATATCTCTTAGCTATATTTCTTGCNNNTAGAATTTTAATAAAAAAATAAAATTCAATAATAAATATTGTCATAAAACGACAAAATATAAAGAGTAAAAATATATAATGCCATTTTGTCCTAAAAAGACCATTATTTTATTATTTAAAAATAAAAAAATATTGGACAAGTTGTGATAAAGATTAAAGACTACTGTATTAGGCCACCGAATAATCGGATCCGTCAACCTGAATGTATATGTAGTCGATAAGGTGCCATATGCTCAAACGAGACTCTTAGTAGTATGGGTTCCTACTCATTCGCTATAAACAGATGAACTTCCTAATGACAGAAAACTCGAAGTTTTTTTACATCGAATCCATCACAGTACTTGTGATTTTACTTGGATTCGACTTCTATTTATACTTTTCGCACATAAAGAGTGGATGATTGGTTTGAAACCAATTATTGGCGCATTGATGATTCTGAAACAACTTAATAAGGATGCATAAAAGTACGGAGCATGATGAATTAAGATGCATAAAATTGCGGATACAACTTATAAGCATGCATAAAGAAGCTATATTAATTAATAAGCATACATAGACGGTCTTAGGCTAACTAATAACAATGCATGAATATGCATGAGTAATTATATTGAACTGAAACAAAAATTCATGCAAACATAAATTGCGGATATAGAAATCATGCAAACAAATATTGACTTGAAACATGATGAATTGATGATTTTGAACAGAAACAAATTAATGCACCACTGTGAAAATGAAGAACCAACAAATAATTAAATGAAATTTATTAAGGCCCAGCAAATAATGAATGGGGACGGGAACTGAGGAGAATAAAGAGGACCCAGACAAGATAACAGTCTTTTTTCCTATAAATAGGTTTTGTTTACAATAAACATCATCTACTACATTAAAGTAAAATGAAAGCACAATCAACCGAATGTTTACTACGTTGTTAAGAACCATACTTTAAGAAATGTTTAAGATTCAAAATAATAGAAAACATCAGGAAACGGCATTTAAATGCCAAAATAAACCAAAAAAGTAATATATTGTCTGTTCTGACTTATAAAAGCTTAAAAGGGCTT
>NIPM01000624.1:676-28972 GCA_002738285.1 Holacanthella duospinosa
GGGTCAGCCCCGCCACAACATGCTGTGGCATATTTTATCCTACAAGTGTAAGAGGATTTTATTTCCACTAGTGGAGTAAAAGCAGATGTGAATTGAGGGTGTAGATAAAGGATGAGAAGAGACATTTTTCAATATTTCCTTATACAGTTATAATTTCTCCTTTCTAAGGTATATTCGCCACACTATATAATTTGATAGATGCACATTTCTAAGATATTCGAATAAGTTCGAAAGTTTCCGTACACTTTCTTCCTTGTTTGAAAATCATTCCATAAACTATTTGTTAATTCAAAGGACAATTACCCTGTCAGATTTAAACGAGGAAAAAGTTAGTGAAACTCTACCTGCCTCGCTTATATATATAACTATGGCAATAAAAATACAAAACAAATATATCATAAATACTGTTCCCGTATTGGAGGAGAATACTGATACTCCGATATTTTTTCGTTTTCGTGCAACCGGAGTTGAAGAAGCCATATATACTCTGTAATCTTCTTTTGCACGCCATCGTCTTAGTTTTTGCCAATAAAAGAGTAACCCCGAAGTACTCAGAGCTTTGATATTATTTGCAATATATTTTTGATCCATACTAAACAGTAAGGGTGCGATACGGACGTCAACAGGTTCAAAACTAATTGCCTCCTTGCTTAGGTACAAAACAGAATTGTTGAGGTCAACAAATTTTGCAAAGAGTCGTTCTTCGTAATCAACAAAAACGGTTTTCTTACATTTGAGTAGTTCTTCTATATTTGTAGTATTAGGAAACTCAGGTGGTATGACCACTCTGTCGAACAATTCCTGATAAAATTGTGAAATTGGTTTTTTAATTTCATCATTCATGATTTCCTTACATGTAACTTCCATTAGTCGTCGGATATTGTCGGAATAGTTGACTAAAGGTGTCAATTCTGATGCAAAATTTGTGAAAACCTGGGCATAGAATATACGTAGCTCACTTGTATTAAGNACTAAAGGTGTCAATTCTGATGCAAAATTTGTGAAAACCTGGGCATAGAATATACGTAGCTCACTTGTATTAAGATTTCGATTTTCATCATTTCCCAGTGGAATTGACACAGATAAGATTGAATAGTTTGAAGCTATTATGTCATCAAATGATGATAATTGAGCTACTGGTAATGGTGCAGTTAATTTTGTAATTAAGATTCCTCGGTAAGCATTAGTTAGTACAAGACAGAGAAAAAGAAATGGTACAAACATACATGTAAATGAAAATGTGTTTGAGAGTCGTTCACTTATGCTATATTGCTCCATAACTATACCGACCATAATTAACAATGGATTTTCACGAATCCCTTTTGATTGAAACAATTTATACCCAAATATTACAAACAAAATTAAAACAGAAATAAATTTGAGCCATACACTGAGTTCATATGGTCGAATATACGCCATGAATGACACGATATCTTGTCTACCATCACAAGTGATGAAACGAAAGTGGTGCTGATCACCTCGAATGTGTAATGAATCCACTGGATACTGTGTTGAAGGTTCAAAAAATNTGAAACGAAAGTGGTGCTGATCACCTCGAATGTGTAATGAATCCACTGGATACTGTGTTGAAGGTTCAAAAAATTGTGCTTGAATTAATAAAGGTAGTTTGTAGACTTGAAGAATAATTCCACTATCTATGTAACCTGAGAAATTCATACCAAAACAAGAGAGTGTGAAGTCTTGTGTATTCACAGGTGTGTACCTATGCTCTATCATCCGATATTTCCCACGTGATAAAAATGCTATGATTAATTGATGATAGTGATTCAATCCTGTTCCACTTTTGTCTTCATGAACGTCAATAAAATTCTGAATGCTTGGACCGTTTGTTAAACATTCCGGGCTTAAATCAACATCACTTACCGAAATCCATGTTTTTATTCGAGCTTCTGCATTTGATTGAATCATAGAATTCAGCAAATCCCAAATTTCTTCTACTGACTTAATATACCCAATCTCTACGTTTTTCGATAATAACACACCCAGGAACGATTTTTGAATTTCAATTAATTCTTGGTGCCCAGGAGTCGTCGAGTAGACGATAGTGAGGTATCTATACTCAGTGTGGACTTGTGCTAGACATGCTTCTAATAATTTTAGGTTGAAGTCTTTGTCAAGTATTGGAATAAGAATAAGTTCGCTAATATCTTTGAGCACTGTGCTCTGCCAAATATTTGGTGCCACTGGATTTCTGCTTCCATAAGTTGATTCAAAAGGTTGAAAAATGTCTACATAGTGTCGACTAACTGTATAGTAGAGTGATTTCCAAATTAACATTTGTTCATTAACAGTGCTAGTGGAGTTTACGTAAGGATGAACCCATATAATTACCATACACAATTGTCGAATACGATACCATGGGGATAAAATACTTTGATTCAACCTATTTACAAAATTAGTAACAGTGATCGGAAACTGGATATTTTGGAGAAAATTCTCACCAAAGTCTGAATAAATGGAAACATCAACATAACACTTTTGAAATATTTTGAGAAATAATTTAAAAATTTGAGACTCAGTGGTAGATTCCACACATTTTGTAGCTAAGCTAATACACAATATCCCTAATATAATTTTCAGAGTGAATGTTTTTGACATTTTGTATGAAGAGCTTTAGCAAAGGTTGTGAGCCAAAAATACTATAATTTAGAAATATAATAAGGTATGATTATATAGTTACCTTTTCGTGCAAGAATGAGGAGTACTAGGAAGGAATCTACTAACCTTGATTTTTACAAATTAAATTATTTATTGCTATAATTATTTATTTATTCGTATTGTTCTTGAATAACATTTTAGTTGATTGGATTTTTTTTGTGCAGTGTTTTATTAATGAGCGTTGTTTCTCTTTTTTTTGGTGAGTGGACTAGAGTTGAACTAATATCATTAAAAAAAATGTCATCATGCATTAGTCACTTTTTTAAATTTGGTTGAAAGTGGTGAAAAAGTTGGAATTTTTTATTTTTTTCCATCTTTGTTATAATATTGTGACGTCTTGAGTTGATCTCCCGGGGCCTGAAGCGAGTGTTAAAAGTCCTTAAGTGTGAGCGAGATGGTACCGAAGTTCCATTCAGAACCATTAAATTATGAAAAACCCATCAAGTTTTTCAGGAATTTGGAAGTATCCAACTAATCGTGATGTTCATTTCCAAAGTGTTTTGAATTGAATAGCTAGTAATTAATAATAATGTCAAGTTTTTCAAAATTTTTAAAATTTTCTTAAAATTGATAAACTTTTGTAAATTAAAATAATAACTCTTTCATTTATACAAAAGAAAAGATGATGACTTGAACGGTCTTTGGAAAGTAAACAGCAAAATTTACAATTTAGAAACTTTTGTTAAACATCATCCCGGTGGTTCCGATTGGTTGGAAATTAGTCGTGGAACGGATATTACTGAAGCTTTCCAAGTTTCTCATATTATTAATCCAATTGCTGTAGAGAAAACACTGGAACGTTATTTTGTCCGTGACACAACAACACCACGATACTCACCGTATACTTTTGAAGAGGATGGATTTTACAAAATTCTCAAAAAACGAATTGAGCCTATAATGAAGGTTTTGATAAAAAAAAATTTGGAATTAATTTGAAAACTCAGTCCAAAAATGATTCGTACTTAGCGCACTATCAATTGTCAGGGGCGGGCATTTTGCGACTTCGACACTCATGACTGAAAGTGCGGCAAATTTGAATCTTTTTTTGGCCTTATAATTTAATTATAATAATTATAACTTAAAATTGTATAATTTAAAATTAAAAAAAAAATTTTTTTTTCCAATTTTTTTTTTGATTTCCAGGAAGTGGGAACTGGGTCCACTGATGAAAAGAATGATGGACTCCATTGTCTTTGGGTTCTTCTGTATGAGTATTTTAGGCACTGCTCTCAATTCCACATGGTTGCAAATTTTAGCAGGGCTTTTTCTAGCTATGGTAGCTATTAGTGCTCATAATTTTGCACACTTGAAGCATAATTGGAGAACATATTACCTTGACCTGATCTGGGCTTCTTCTTATGAAATTCGTATCAGTCATGTCTTCAGTCATCACTTCTTCCCAAACACTGTTCTGGTAAAATTTAATCAAAAAACAGTTAATTGTTTTAAGCTAATTGTTGTAAATTTTAACTCTAGGATTTAGAACTCAATGTTTGAACCAATACTTGAATTTTTACAGAAGGGTAACAAAAATTGGATCCAACGATATGGACCCATTGTCTACAACCACGTGCTATATGCCATTGTTTTTGGAATGGGATTCATCAATCACTGGCAGTGGATAATANGTGGGATTCATCAATCGCTGGCAGTGGATAATAAAAGGGAAGCAAGTCTTACGTCCAGAGTTAATATTGGTCTGGTTCCATTTAGCTCTATGTCTTGTCATTGCATCTGACATGACTTTTGGTTTGACCTCATGGATTACATCTCAACTCACATAGTCGTATTTTTACCATCTCTGTGGATTCAATGCAGCTCATTATCAGAGGGTGAATATATACTTTCTAAAAAACAGCNATGGGATTCATCAATCACTGGCAGTGGATAATAAAAGGGAAGCAAGTCTTACGTCCAGAGTTAATATTGGTCTGGTTCCATTTAGCTCTATGTCTTGTGATTGCATCTGACATGATTTTTGGTTTGACCTCATGGACCTCAACTCACATACTCGTATTTTTACCATCTCTGTGGATTCAATGCAGCTCATTATCAGAGGGTGAATATATACTTTCTAAAAAACAGCGTATTACTTACTTAAATACTTGCCAAAAAGCGACGAAATACTGATAAAAANTATAAAAATCAAATTGTTTGATTTATTGGTTAAAGAATGATTAATTTAAACATTTTATCGCGGCTCCAATACATAAGTCAGATGATTTTTATATAGTTTAAAAGATATATTTATAAAATTTTTTCTGAAAAAAAAAAGTTGGTTTCTGCAGAAAGTATACCATTATTTGGCGCTCGTGTTAACCGACGTANAGAATGATTAATTTAAACATTTTATCGCGGCTCCAATACATAAGTCAGATGTTTTTTATATAGTTTAAAAGATATTTTTATTAAATTTTTTCTGAAAAAAAAAAGTTGGTTTCTGCAGAAAGTATACCATTATTTGGCGCTCGTGTTAACCGACGTAAAAGCATGTCTTTATTATAATTGGGACCACGAAAAGCGTTTGTTGCAACTGAAGGTTCGGTTTAAATCTTTGGGTCCCGACTGCATAATTTAGTCCAATATATATTTCTGTCCATCGGAATTCTCCTTACCGAAAATTTAATGGGCGCATAATTTAATTTTAAATTTACTTCTTGAACAAAACTGAACCTTTAAGTTCTGCAGTTTATCATTTCGACTCATCGGCAAATTTAGAGCGAAAATTAGGAAAATTATCCTCGAAAAACGATTAATACATCAAATTACTTGACAAAGTACTTTTTAATTACTTAATATTCAAAATTACTTTCGAAAGTACTTCCTAATACCTAAAAGCCAAAAATAATTAAAATACTTTTTTATAATGGCCATTCCATTCATCCCCAAATTACATGAATCGGAAAGATACGAAGTTACAAAGGTGTAGATGTAATACCCAAAACGAAGTAGATAAGTAAGTATCCGCCCTCTGCTCATCATGCACCGTCAATTTTTCATGATGGAGATGAAACCTGAAAAGATCCAGATTTTGGACTGTGTCAACTCGATGCTGTGAGAGAACGGTCAGATTCATTAATTCAAATTTTACTTTTTGTTCAATTAGTTGTTTTTGGGGAACATTCCCTCCATCATCTCTTCCGAGCTGTTTGTAATTCAAAATTGAAATAAATAAGGGTTGCTTTTGAAGAGACATTGGAAGAATTTGATGAGAATTTTCCAGCATTGTCCTTTTGGAACCTTTTAAGGCTGTTTGCAACAACTTCGTCGAAGTAGACCTAAAAGTGTCGAAGAACGTAAAGCAGAAGAGGTTAAATTTAGTTCAAAATCCAAACAATAGGATTTTGGTAGAAACTCTTAATATTTAATTTGTAAATAAGTAACCAAACTTGATCTTTATTTGTAAGGGAACTTAAAGTTTATTCACTCACTTCATGCCAGTTTATGAAATAAATAACATTTTTGGAATAACTTGAAGAACAACAGTTACTGAAATATATAGCTTATAAACATTGTTTGGCACATTTGCAATACTTGACAAATGGCACTGAACATCTCTTTCTAGAAAATCACCCTTAATTGATCTATAACATTTAGTATCCTAGTTAGTAACTATGTACCGTATACACAAAAACATAAATGCTTGTATTTTGTTTCAGAAGTTTACGTCGACAGCGAGTGTGGAGATACTTCAAGTGGAGAAAATCTCTACTTGGAGGCATCTATACGACTGTCTGAAACTAGCTGATACTACATGTTTTTAAACTTTCTTAATTTTATACAGTAAAAAAATTAAGGTTGGAGAATAAACTAATAAAGCAATCTGCCAGTAACACTTCTGTGTCAGCTTTACTGAAACTCTTACACCCATTATTAATTCGAAAATCCAACCTAGCCTAACTTATTTGAACACTGTACGTGTGGGGCAACAGATGACGACTTACAATCTAGAAGTAAAAGATGCAAAATGCGAGTGCAATGTGAACTGTAAAACCTTTTCCATGTGAACAAAATATTTACATGTAGTTGTCATTGGTTTATATCATTCCCTTACTTATGCATATTTATTTCAAGTTGAGGTATCATTCTGTTGGCAGCAAACATATCCGTTTTGCCCAAAAGTATATTAAAATTATTGAGACCAAATTTGCAAAAAATNATCCAAACAATAGGATTTTGGTAGAAACTCTTAATATTTAATTTGTAAATAAGTAACCAAACTTGATCTTTATTTGTAAGGGAACTTAAAGTTTAGTCACTCACTTCATGCCAGTTTATGAAATAAATAACATTTTTGGGATAACTTGAAGAACAACAGTTACTGAAATATGTAGCTTATAAACATTGTTTGGCACATTTGCAATACTTGACAAATGGCACTGAACATCTCTTTCTAGAAAATGACCCTTAATTGATCTATAACATTTAGTATCCTAGTTAGTAACTATGTACCGTATACACAAAAACATAAATGCTTGTATTTTGTCTCAGAAGTTTACGTCGACAGCGAGTGTGGAGATACTTCAAGTGGAAAAAATCTCTACTTGGAGGCATCTATACGACTGTCTGAAACTAGCTGATACTACATGTTTTTAAACTTTCTTAATTTTATACAGTAAAAAAATTAACGTTGGAGAATAAACTAATAAAGCAATCTGCCAGTAACACTTCTGTGTCAGCTTTACTGAAACTCTTACACCCATTATTAATTCGAAAATCCAACCTAGCCTAACTTATTTGAACACTGTACGTGTGGGGCAACAGATGACAACTTACAATCTAGAAGTAAAAGATGCAAAATGCGAGTGCAATGTGAACTGTAAAACCTTTTCCATGTGAACAAAATATTTACATGTAGTTGTCATTGGTTTATATCATGCCCTTACTTATGCATATTTATTTCAAGTTGAGGTATCATTCTGTTGGCAGCAAACGTATCCGTTTTGCCCAAAAGTATATTAAAATTATTAAGATCAAATTTTCAAAAAATTCACTTTCCTTTCATCGCAAATGAAAAAGTTATGGATGAGCATTAGTTTTTAATAAAACAAGTGAAGAGAATATCGCCGCTTAATTTTTGCGACTCACTTATCAGTAGAATTCTTCAGTAATCACCAATATTTTAGGTGAATTAATTTTCAATAGCTTAGTCGATTGGATTTATTCGAATGCACTACTTCTCGGTCTTACCATAGCTTCTTAGATGCGTCTAATGCAAATTATGACATTTTGTATGATACAACAGGTTTTCTTTGATTCGTAACTCATACAAGTCTTCTCTTTTCTTGTAAATGCAATTGAATTATGCAATTCAAAACATACTAAAATTCAAAGCAATAATTAAATCTTTTGGAGCATTTGTCGAATAGCTCCTGCTTAGGAATTTGAATATTTTATTAATCGGAAGTTTAGTGTATACGAATCCAGATACTAATGTGAAATCTATTGTTGGCGATGAAGTGAAATTTAATAAAAATTTGCAATTTCGTGTGAAAAATAATCTCTTTTAATGATTGATTGTACTTGCGATGCTAAGGTAAAGTCATCAATGCAACATCTTAAATTTTATTCATATTGATCCTAGACTCTGTCTAACAAATAGGAAAAGTTAGTCTATGTGAAAATTCGCGCTCCAGAACCGACAAAGTAATATCACACCAGCAAAGCATGTTTGTGTACTTAAAAAATTTGATCGATTGCAGATTGATAGGTGACAGATGACTGAAGCAACATGAAAGCAACAGACTCAGTATCAGTAACAGCCTCAGCCTCAGTGAGAGACCCAGTATTTCAAGTTGTATTTGTATAATCATCAATTGAAAAGTAATAAAAAATTGTAATCACATTTGCATTAGATCATGATTACTGATTACAGATTGCTAATCTATGATTATGATTAGTTCAAAATATAATCATAATCATAATTAATAAACGATTACTCATTTTTGACTGCAATCATGTAATCAGTAATCTAATTACATTTTTTCTGTAATCAAACCTGCTCTGATTCGCCACACTATACAATTTGATAGATGCACATTACTAAGATATTTGAATAATTTTGAAAGTTTCTGTACACTTTCTTTCTTGTTTTAAAATCAATCCAAAAACTATTTGTTAATTTAACGGACAATTACCCTGTCAGAATTAAACGAGGAAACAGTTAGTGAACCTGCCTCGCTTATATACATAAATATTGCAATAAAAATACAAAACAAAAATATCATGAATACTGTTCCAGTATTGGAGGAGAATACTGAGATTCCGATTTTTTTTTGTTTTCGTGCAACCGGAGTTGAAGAAGCCATATACACTCTGTAATCTTCTTTTGCACGCCATCGTCTTAGTTTTTGCCAATAAAAGAGTAACCCCGAAAACCTCAGAGCTCGAATATTATTTGCAATATATTTTTGCTCCATACTAAACAGCTCTGGTGCGATACGGACATCAACATGTCCAAAACTAATTGCCTCCTTGCTTATGTATAAAGCAGAATTGTTAAGGTCAACAAATTTTGCAAAGAGTCGTTCTTCGTAATCAACAAAAACGGTTTTCTTACATTTGAGTAGCTTTTCTATATTTGTAGTATTAAACTCAGGTGGTATTACCATTCTGACGAACAATTCCTTATAAATTTGTGAAATTTTAATTTCATTATTTATGATTTCTTTACGTCTTAATACAATGAAACGTCGGATTTGTTCGGTATAGTTGACTAAAGGTATCAATTCTGATGCAAAATTTGTCAAAATCTGTGCATAGAGTAGACGACTCTCACTTGTATTTATAGTTTTAAATTCATCACTTGGCAGTGAGAATGACACTGAGAGGATTGAATAATTTGAAGCTACTATGTCATCAAATGTTGATAACTGTGTTACTGTCAACGGTGCAATTAATTTTGTAATTAGGATCGCTCTGTAAGTATTAGTTAGTATAAGACAAAAAAAAATGAATGGTAAGAACATACATTTAAATAGAAATATGTTTGAGAGTCGTGCACTTATGGTATATTGTTCCATAACTATACCGATCATAACTAATAATGGATTTTCACGAATCCCTTTAGATTGAAACAATTTATACCCAAAAATTACAAACAAAATTAAAACAGAAATAAATTTGAGCCATACACTGAGCTCATATGGACGAATATATGCCAAGAATGACACGATATCATGTCTACCATCACAAGTGATGAAACGAAAGTTGTGCTGATCACCTCGAACATATGATGAATCCACTGGATACAGTGTTGTAGTTTCAAAATACATTATCTGTAATGAAAATGGTAGTTTGTACACTTGAAGAATAATCATAGTACCAATATAATCCGACCGATTCATACCAAAACAAGAGAGTGTGAATTCTTTTTTATTCACCGGTGTGTAATTAATCTCTATCATTCGGTATTTACCACGTGATAAAAATGATATGATTAATTGATGGTAGTTGCTCAATCCTGTTCGACTTTTGTCATCATGAACATCAATAAAATTTTGAATACTTGGACCGTTTGTTAAACATTCCGGGCTTATATCAGCATCACTTACCGAAATCCATGTTTTTACTCGAGTTTCTGCGTATGAGTGAATCATAGAATTCAGCAAATCCCAAATTTCTTCTACTGACTTAATATACCCAATCTCTACGTTTTTCGATAATAACTCACCCAGGAACGATTTTTGAATTTCAAATAATCCTTGGTGCCCAGGAGTCGTCGAGTAGACAATAGTGAGGTATCTATACTCAGTGTGAACTTGTGCTATGCACTCTTCTAACATTTTTAGGTTGAAGTCCTTGACAAGTATTGGAATAAGAATAAGTTCGCTAATATCTTTGAGCACTGTGCTCATCCAAATATTTGGTGCCACTGGATTTCTGCTTCCATAAGTTGATTCAAAAGGTTGAAAAATGTCTACATAGTGTCNCCAAATATTTGGTGCCACTGGATTTCTGCTTCCATAAGTTGATTCAAAAGGTTGAAAAATGTCTACATAGTGTCGACTAACTGTATAGTAGAGTGATTTCCAAATTAACATTTGTTCATTAACAGTGCTAGTGGAGTTTACGTAAGGATGAACCCATATAATTACCATACACAATTGTCGAATACGATACCATGGGGATAAAATACTTTGATTCAACCTATTTATAAAATTAGTAACAGTGATCGGAAACTGGATATTTTGGAGAAAATTTTCATCATAGTCTGAATAAATGGAAACATCAACATAACACTTTTGAAATATATTGAGAAATAATTCAAAAATTTGAGGCTCAGTGGTAGATTCCACACATTTTGTAGCTAGGGTAATACACAATACCCCTAATATAATTTTCAAGGTGAATTTGGCTGACATTTTGTAAGAAAATTTTTTAGCAAAATGTGACCCATAAATACTATAATTTAGGAATATAATAAGGNTGGCTGACATTTTGTAAGAAAATTTTTTAGCAAAATGTGACCCATAAATACTATAATTTAGGAATATAATAAGGTATAATGATTATATAGTTACCTTTTCGTGCAAGAATGAGGAGTACTAAGAGGGAATTTACTAACCTTGATTTTTTACAAATTAAATTATTTATAACAATAATTATTTATTTATTCATATTGTTCTTGAATAACATTTTAGTTGATTGGATTTATTTCATTCAGTGTTTTATTAATGAGCGATGTATCTCTTTTTTTTNCTTGAATAACATTTTAGTTGATTGGATTTATTTCATTCAGTGTTTTATTAATGAGCGATGTATCTCTTTTTTTTCGGTGGGTGGACTAGAGTTGAACTAAAATCATTAAAAAAAATGTCATCATGCATTGGTCATTTTTTCAAATTTGATTGAAATTGTTGAAAACTTTTGAAGTNTCACTTTTTCAAATTTGATTGAAATTGTTGAAAAGTTTGGAAGTTTTTATTTTCCTCCCTCTGCGTTATAATGTTGTGACGCCTTGAGTTGATCTTCCGGGGCCTGAAGCGAGTGTTAAGTTTCTAGCCAAAATCAAAATCGGCAAATAAATCCTAAAATTGCAAAATCTAATTAACAAAATAAAATTTCTGCTTCAGATGAAATCTAAAGGTTTATTTCAAAAACTAAATAATACTTTTACAATAAACAAAAAACAAGTTGACACAGGACAAATTAAATGACAATGTAAAAAAAATTTTTTACAAGAAGAAAGCTGTGCAAGAAGTACAACTTTCAAATTTGTTGATTTTGAAATTGAAGACTTCGTATTTTTATGACGAGACAGTTAAATCTCCTTATAATATATTTTTAAAGAATACCGAGTTCGATAAATTAATTCAATAAATTATTTAATATTAATTTTCATTATTCAAGCTTTACTGAATTCCACTTAACTCTAATTTTTTTTATCTTCTGCCCGTTTCTTGTATCCATTCCTGTTTTTTTTGTACTATGGTTTTCACCGTTCTAAATCGTTCTGTTATTGTAGACCATTCACAAAAATGGGTGGGGAATATTAATAATGATTGCTAAAAATTCAACCCTTCAAAGCCAAACAGATTTGTGTAAAATAAGATCATTTTTATTTAGTTCTTCTACATTATTTAGTTTGTGANCCCTTCAAAGCCAAACAGATTTGTGTAAAATAAGATCATTTTTATTTAGTTCTTCTACATTATTTAGTTTGTGATTTTTTTTATTCGATAATTCTCCTAAATGTGACAACAAATTAAATATTTTACCTGAAAGTGTGCCTTCTGTGCAAAATATCCCTACTTGACGGTACTTCTAATTATACTCAATAAAATGTGAATTGTTCCAAAGTGGCACATAGTTTATTTGAACTAAAAGTGTCAACAAAAGCTAGATGTCAGAATAGTTGGACAATAGTAAGTAGGTTGTCGTTGGAAAGGTCTTGCCAACCCAAAACCGAATTTACTTATGGTTTAGCACTTTGACCTCACTCGTCACATCAGGTCAGGAAATGTCATAAAATTAGTTTATTCGATCAAAGTCAAATGGCGTATGGTGTGAAAGCTTTTGNACATCAGGTCAGGAAATGTCATAAAATTAGTTTATTCGATCAAAGTCAAATGGCGTATGGTGTGAAAGCTTTTGCTAAGCACTACCGCGCATCAATGATTCTCCATGAAAGCAGTAATGGTGCACTATTGCACGAGGTTTCAAACGATACCCACTTTCATGGCATCTCCTTAAGCTCAAGATGTCACTTACCGGGTCAAAGTGCTAAACCATTGGTATATTCGTGTTTAGCTTAGAAAAACATTTCGAATGATACCCTATTTGACTTGCAACCACTTATACCGACATCTGATATTTGGTAACCACTAAACCTGATACAAATAGATATTTCCGTATGACATGTCACATCATCGTAAACAGAATTAGGATCACATTTCATAAAATTTCGATCTAATTCTATCCAACCCGCCCTACAAAAAATTTGATCCGAACTTATATCCAAATTATCTACTGAATAAAATTACAACACATTGCGTAAAGCAAGGTGTAGTGTAGTATCAATGTTGAGATTATCGAACTTTAGACAAAAAATGGTCTTAAACGCAAGATGCTGACTTTGGTAGAACTTATTTAAGACAAATAGTAGTTTCCATCCAAATGAATTAAAACATTTTGAGTGTATTTGTTTGTCATGCTTCTTATCTGCTTTTAACAAATTAGAAATTTTTATGCATTTTGGTAAGTTGTAAACTCACTCATTGCATGCAAATTCAAATTAAAAACTTTGAACTCAAGNTGCTGACTTTGGTAGAACTTATTTAAGACAAATAGTAGTTTCCATCCAAATGAATTAAAACATTTTGAGTGTATTTGTTTGTCATACTTCTTATCTGCTTTTAACAAATTATAAATTTTTATGCATTTTGGTAAGTTGTAAACTCACTCATTGCATGCAAATTCAAATTAAAAACTTTGAACTCAANAAATTTTTATGCATTTTGGTAAGTTGTAAACTCACTCATTGCATGCAAATTCAAATTAAAAACTTTGAACTCAAGTTCTGTTACAATTTTGAATGATGATTTAGTCTGGATTGATTTCAAATGCAGTTTATATAAGCATAGTAATACTTGAACCTATATAACTCAAATTCAATTCAAAGTTAACCGAAATAATCAAACCTTGGTAATAATTAATTAAACCGTAGTCGAATAAAATGAAATCCGGGACTTAAAGTTTCATTTTATTGGAATAATGCTAAAATACTCTAGCTTAGTGTAACATTCGTATTATGGCAGGTTTTAGAACGGACAATTGGAAAAAAGGCATATGATAGAATGGACAAATGGTTGAATATGCTTCTTGGTAGAATGCAGTGGTAGAACACTAATTACAATGGACAACGACTATTATGAACTTGGGTATAATGGAATCACGTTTATAATGAAGATAGACCGTCGGCACTTGCCTAGAAAAAGGCAGATTAATATTATAAACCACGGTCATAGTGAACCCAGTTGAATTAAACAATCAGGTATAATGAACCATATCTTACTGTCTAGCCTATCATGTGTTTTTTTTCGCTTATTTCAGCGATGCACTTGACGGATCCGGTGGAAAAAAAAGTTCAATTTGACCTGCTTTGGCGACGCGACAAAATTCTGCAGCTGTAAATTTAACAACCGCTCTTATTAAGACATTTCGGAATTGATTATTTCTTTAATGTTCGCCTATAGTGTTTGTATTTTACAAAGATTTTTATTTAAAATAACAGTTATATAAATAAAGTTATCAATTATTACCAATCAATCAATCTTTTCTAAAACTGCTGAAACGTATTCGTAATTAGAAACCAACAGTTTTTCTCCTTGAGTCATTGGATTATCAGAGAAGACGAATTTAATAATTAAACATGTATTAGTTAGTATTATACATAAATGGTATTTTTTGCAAAAAAACAAACAAATAAATCGCACTGAATCGCATTTTTCACGAATTTGATAGTATTTTCTGAGAAAAAAAGTCACATTTTTTGATTGCCATTAGTTATAAACTAACGTAAAAAAAAATTATTGGATAATATTTACTGGATAATAGATAATTGCTGGCCAATTTGTCTATACCAGCAGTTGTTTGTAGACGGTAATAAGAAATTATTTTTTTAAACTATCTGTNATTTGTCTATACCAGCAGTTGTTTGTAGACGGTAATAAGAAATTATTTTTTTAAACTATCTGTTTTTGGCTCGTTCAAGTATGTAATATCTAAAGTATGTATTAAAGAAAGGGTTGAGAAATTGTTATTTTTGTATAAGCTACAGTAAACCAAGTATATAAGGTATTTTGACGCTCCGCACACCTAAATAGACCTAAAATTATGATTTAAATATAATTACTGATTAACTTGCAGAATCTGTGAGAAATGTATGACCTCCNAAATAGACCTAAAATTATGATTTAAATATAATTACTGATTAACTTGCAGAATCTGTGAGAAATGTATGACCTCCAAAAGTCACAGTATGGTTATCAAAGTCATTTATGATCAAAGCACTTATTGGTGAACCCATGTTTGATATACAACAGCTTTCAGACGTCTCATATTTACCGCGTTGCCTACTTCAAATCGTATTTTTAACATTTCGTGATGCCTGAGGCCAAGCGATGGTTCCTACCTATAACAATTGTAATTAGGGAGATATTTGATATAATTTTCTTTACATTCTCATGAATCCTAATATGCTTATATTCTTCTGAATTACACTTATTTCATAAACCATGGGTGCAAAAAAAATGCATGCATATTGTTGTGGGGATTTGAACATAAGACTCAATCCCCACAAGGGAAGAGACCTTGGGTTGGACAGGAAGAATGCAGAGAATAAGGAAGTATGCCTGCAATTAGCAACAATAAAAGTAATTAATTAGACTTCGCCGTCTGAATGTTAACTCTTTGGGTAGCATGAAAGGAAATTGATGAAATTTCGGTGAACTGTTCNAATTAATTAGACTTCGCCGTCTGAATGTTAACTCTTTGGGTAGCATGAGAGGAAATTGATGAAATTTCGGTGAACTGTTCGGGTCATACCTTTTGGCTTAGCGACTTGGAACTTGGCGGACTCATTCCCCACATTCACAAAAATTTTTGCCAAAAATTTTAGAGTCAAAACAATTTTGCGAGAGGCAAAGGTTTAAGCATAATTATAATGCATCGATATTTTGAATTTTTATGTAAATTTTAAGTTTCAATTTATTTTATCACTAACTATTGTTACATAAACGTAAAATAGTCTGTTGTCATTGAATCAATTAAAATTTACAAACATTTTACAAGCTGCAGTAAGCATATTTAGCATATTTATTTATGATAAAATTCAACTCTCCAAAGTCAATATAAAAGTGTAATAAAATAAAAATTAATTGTCTTTGTAAGCAACATCTTATCAAAGAAACTCCGTAAATTCCTATGTTTTGTAAATAATTAGTACACCTATTTGTACACATAATCATGAAGGAATAATTGAATTTTGTCAAATCAATAAAAAATGAAGCGCTTATTTTCATGAATGAATTCGCCTAAACTGTCAAAAGTCACTCTCTACTTGACTATACTTTTTTCAAATTCATTCATGTTATAGCTGTTAGATTCTTTTCGTAGTGTTATAAGACATTTATTAAAAAATTGCACAGGAAATATTTCACATCGAATTTCTAGTTACAAAACTATCTTATATCATAGTTTTACTGCTTTAGTAAAATAATAGGTACAAACTGCCGAAATTCAGCTGGGTTCCTTTTAGTTGAAGGATTAAACCTTTCTTTAGAAGAAAGTATTTACTAGGAAATATGTAAAAATAAAAACTGGGANCTTTTAGTTGAAGGATTAAACCTTTCTTTAGAAGAAAGTATTTACTAGGAAATATGTAAAAATAAAAACTGGGAACATAACTTACATCTAGTCATTCTAAGTTTCATTTTAACACATAGAGTATTTGAAGAATGTTTAAAACTCATACAATTGTCTGTTATTAATAACATAAGTATTCAGTCTTGAAGACAATTTACAAGTACATTATACAAGTACATTATGAACAGGTCAAAAACTAAACCAAGGTCAAGTAACCTTTGTATTTCCAATACCTTCTGTTTCTTGTGTCCAAACAATCAAGTTTCATCACATTATCTAACTATTTTTCTAACTATTAATGGTGTTAGTAATTCTGATGATGAGAAACGGAAGATAATGATTGCAGTTTGTCAGTTACTCCGTGTAGAATGGAACATCGTTCGAGATCAGTTTGTTGACAATGTCCATTTCCCATTTTGTGAATCCTGTTTAAAGTTTGTAATCAACATGATTGGTCTCAGAAAGAAACTTTTCAAAATTGAATCAGATGTACGAGCAAGTATTAAACAAATTGAGTCATCCATTGCCAAAAATTACAACTCAAAAGAACAAATTCACAAATTGAAATCGATGGAGAGAAATGTCAAGGATAAAAATTCTAGATGTCGACAAAGCTTCCAACGAAAAGTTATGGAAGGTGCTAAAACCATAATGATTACACTCAATCTGTAAATTCTATTCCTAATATGTTAATTCTTTTTATAAAATACAGAGTATTGGAGGAAGGAATTGCTGCGGAATAAAATTGAAGAATTGAACAATATCCAAAACAATTTAGTGGAGATCGACTTGTCTCTCATTCAGTTGCAGTTGGAAAAAAATGTATTTCAGATTGTTAAAACTGAAATTGAANTGGAGATCGACTTGTCTCTCATTCAGTTGCAGTTGGAAAAAAATGTATTTCAGATTGTTAAAACTGAAATTGAAGACATGTGCACTGACAAGTCAGATATAATTATTAACACAGAAGATGAAAACAATCAGTTTTTGGAGAATACTTTGGATATAAGTCGAGTATGTGAAACAGAGTTTGATTATACAAANTGGAGATCGACTTGTCTCTCATTCAGTTGCAGTTGGAAAAAAATGTATTTCAGATTGTTAAAACTGAAATTGACGACATGTGCACTGACAAGTCAGATATAATTATTAACACAGAGGATGAAAACAATCAGTTTTTGGAGAATACTTTGGATATAAGTCGAGTATGTGAAACAGAGTTTGATTATACAAATAACCAAGACATTGAGTTCAATTTTAGTCTTGTTTGTACGACCAATGGAGACGGAGGTTCAGACGATGAGAATTTAGAATATAATCATAACAAAGAGTCTCCATTGCCTATGCTAAGGTTTGTAACATAAACTTAACACAGTGAGACTTGAAATGAAAAGTATTTCAAATGGTGATATACCGGAAGTTGAAATGCTAAGTTTATATTAAGGATTTGCGACAAAACTAACGACGGCATTGAAAACGATGACTACAGGAAAAATCTTAACTGCAAATCTTACAAACCAAGGTATGTACTTCTATGTGTATTACTTTGAACATAACCTATACATGTGCATAGTATGAAACCATTTTTCAGCTTAGTATATCAAATTATGCGATTTTTATTACTCAAATAATTCACTAAAATNGACGGCATTGAAAACGATGACTACAGGAAAAATCTTAACTGCAAATCTTACAAACCAAGGTATGTACTTCTATATAGTGTATTACTTTGAACATAACCTATGTACATAGTATGAAACCATTTTTCAGCTTAGTATATCAAATTATGCGATTTTTATTACTCAAATAATTCACTAAAATNCATAGTATGAAACCATTTTTCAGCTTAGTATATCAAATTATGCGATTTTTATTACTCAAATAATTCACTAAAATTTGAAATTTTTCAAATCTGTACCATGAAACACAACATGAATGTGAATATCAGAATTCTATTTAGACTAAGCGTACAGTAAGATGTTAAATGTATAGTAACAAAAAGTCTAATCAATTCAACTCTAAAGCTTTGTGTAACAGCAAATTTTGTTATTTAGCCAACTTGACATGTTATAAATTGTATACCAAACGAATACAAAATTACAAATTTTTTCATATAAGTTATGCAAAATTAGATGAAATTATGCATAACTGAGAATAAATTGTTAACAATATTTATAGTTATGCAAAGTTATGTGATATTTTAAAAATTTTTGCTTTAAGCACAATTTGGTATAAATTTTTGTAGCTTTTAGCGAACCAATTTATCGGTTCATGGAGTCTCATGTCACTTCGGTGATATCAACAGGCTACAAGGGTTTACTTATTTTGTAATTTTATGTAATTTATGTAATGGGTCGGCTTTGTACATTCTCTATTTGGCACTTTGCGTTCATAATTAATATAATTAATTTCAAAGTTCATAAAAATTAATAATATTTATACAGGAAAACTCACTTCAAACTCACTGCCTTGTGGGATAAGTCGAAATATAGTGTTTTGGAAATCATAAAAAATGAGTGCTTGCGCAGTTTTTGAAGTGTATAAATTGTGAAGAATTTAAGCATATTCTGAGCATATTTGAGTCTCTCAAAATGGTCACGTGATCAATTGTGGAGGTTATAACGAGTTATAAAACTCTTTCTCAAGTGGTAAAATTTAAGAATTGATTTTCCTTCCACTTTTGTTAGTACGAGGTTTCAATTTCATGAAATTATTTAAGTAAAACGCCAAATTGTACTGTCAACATTTATAAGAAGGTTTAAAATACTATAAAATTTATATCACGCACTTTTACGTTTATAATCAATTGTAAAGTTTATAAAAGGTACGGATTTTTTAGAGCAAAATCTGCGTCACTTTAACTGTCACATGGAAATGTGACATCACTGCGTCACTTTAAATGTCACATCAAAAGAGCATACAGTTCAGGGAAGTTATTGAAAATTAGTGTTGCCCCGAAGCAAAAAAAGTCGTGATTCGGCTTCGGCCGAATAATGGCTGCCCTTNAGTTATTGAAAATTAGTGTTGCCCCGAAGCAAAAAAAGTCGTGATTCGGCTTCGGCCGAATAATGGCTGCCCTCGATTCGGCTTACCGAATCTTCTTACATTTAGAAGTTGTCGATTTTACTACGTCTACGTCATTCACTAATTTTTAAATCTTAATATTTACCANTGATTCGGCTTACCGAATCGTAACCGAAACTTCGGCCGAAGCATTTGCCGAATCACTTGCGCATGCGTATTACAATTTTTTTGAGTTTCTTCTTACATTTAGAAGTTGTCGATTTTACTACGTCTACGTCATTCACTAATTTTTAAATCTTAATATTTACCACTTTAGAAATTTCTACCGTTTTTTAGTTAAAATTATCACATACGAGTAAATTAAATCAGCAGACACGAATCATGAATGAATTAGAAGAGGAAGTGGAGGTTATTTCAATGAATTGAATAATTTACGAATTTATAATAATTAATTCTGGAATAAATGAACTATTTCCAAACATTATCTGCTTCGGCTTGTGATTTGGTAAATCCGCCGNACATTATCTGCTTCGGCTTTTGATTCGGCAAATCCGCCGAAGCTGAAATAATCAACGGCCGAAGCAGAAGCTTCGGTAAAATTGAAAAATCGCCGATTCGGCAGNCTTCGGCTTGTGATTTGGTAAATCCGCCGAAGCTGAAATAATCAACGGCCGAAGCAGAAGCTTCGGTAAAATTGAAAAATCGCCGATTCGGCAGCCGAAGCTTCGGTAGGCCGAAGCTTCAGGGCAACACTATTGGAATTGATAATTGGCGTTGTATTCAATCCAGACTCAATTGGCGCAATTCTAAATGGTAATCGGTGAATCATAAAGTTTATTGGAGTTATAAAACTCTTTTATAAACAGTTGTAAATCTTCTGAATTGAAATCTGTTTCAAAATTTCTCGCTTTTGCAAGCAAGAATTTCCAATTTCAGAAGTTTCATAATCTTGTAGAATGAAAACACAAACTGGTCTGATTACGATTTATGGGGTAGTATTAAAATTGTAGAAATATTATCAACTTTCATGACGAATATAGACCCAAAGTGCCTGTATTTTGAAGATGATTATCAGCGCAAAGTGCATATATATTGTTTCATTATTGAAAGAGCAAGTTGAATGAAGTTATGCTTGTTTTTATATAAGGATTATTGAGGGAAGGGAAGAACTTGGAACTGAGAATTCGATGGACCATATTGAAGCTGATTATGAATCCACAGGGTATTATAATTTATAAATTTGTCATCAAATAAATGGAACTAATTTTAAAAAAATTAAGATTATTTAGGGATTGTGAAAAAAATGGAGTTGTGAACGATGATGATATATCAAAGAATGACCCTGACTATGAACTACCCAGGTAACTATCTGAAAACTTTTATTCCCCCTTAAAGGAATTATTTCAAAACCATGATTTCGGTTAAGAAAGTGTAGGGAGTAGTAAACTGGCGTCACCTATTATGCATCTTATGTTTAGTTCTGATTGGCAGTGCTAGAAGAGTTTTAGCCATGGATAGGCAGGAAAATTCAAAGAATTAACTGCATTTAACAAATTTTATTTACAGAATGCCTTTCAGAATTATAAAACAACAGGGATGTTTATTTTGAGAAGTAGATTAACATCAAGAAGAAATAATGTCTACTGGATAAGATTTTCAAAAGTCAGGACTTATTGAAAATCAAAATTTTTCCTAACCTAATCCTGACGTACTAATAGTAAGGCTTAGGCATCTCAATGGTGATAATGAAGAGTCAGAATTGATCCAAAAATTTTGACACTAAAAAAAGAAAGAAAGTTTGGCCAAAGAAACATAATAGTTACTAAGAATTTTTATCATTATTTTTTATGGGATTGATTAATTAAATATTTCAACTAACTGGATTTTATTGAAGCTTAACAAGAAAACGAATAAAACTTAAAAATATTAAATGTTTTTAAATTTAACCTTGTATATCAAGTGTTTAGAATGAAATAGTTTCCTTATGTAGGATAAAAAACATTAACAGCCATTTGGTTTATTGTGACGCCTAAAGATCAGTACATACAGAGTTATAACACTAACATTTTGACAACGCCTATTTTCACTCATTCCAAGTCAAATTTATTATAATAGCTAGGCTGCTAGGAGTGTGCACTTGATACTTGTCCCATTTACTAAATCATTGATATCTTTATTAAATAATAGAAAAAAATCAAGAATAGAGGTAACATTAAAAACAAAGTCTGGACGAAAGACTTCATCAAAGTCATCAACTACATCAAAAGGTACAGATTAACCCGATTAATCAATAAATTGCAACGAGTATCAGTGCAATGTATTTGTGTACCAACAGGCGACAACTTCGTACAGGAGTCTAAACAATGTGGAAAGCGAGTGGAAGGAAAGCAGAAGAAAGTTTTTCATGGTGCTAAAACAGACAAATGTAATTACTACAGTGGAGCGCAGAAGTCTCTATACATGGGGAAAGTTTTAACTGAAAAAGATATGCACAAAAAATTAGGGGGGTTGGAAACCCCCTATCTTATTCCATTAAAACTCACATTGAACTCATTTCCTTCATGTATAGAAACATTTGCACTTCAGGGTACATCAGTCAATGGTTTTAAACATTGGTGACATAAATTTGAATCATATTTTTTTTGCAGTAAACCGTTGTCCGTTCTGCTTAGGCAAATTTGACAGTCTGAAGCTGTTGAGAGAACATATTCTAATTACTCACGCAGCATCAGGTCCAATCAAGAAAGAGCAGGATACAGTGGAGGATGTTTGTGAATCTGACTTGGAAAATGAAGACGATGAAAATGAGAATAAAGTGGAAAATGAATTACAGATTCTTGAAGAATCAGGTAAACTGTAAAACCAAGTTTTGATAGTAGGGGTCTACTTTTTCATATTGCACACTTTCACACTTTCACAGAAGTGTGAAGGAGAAGTGCGAAACTCCTCCCCAGAAAGTGTAAAGAAACAATTACAGAAGCGCAGAAAAACAGGTCTCACCCGAAAAAATTTCTTTACAAAAGTGTGAAAACATGCCCCAAAATTCAAAATTTGCCAATGAGACTCCACAGCGGGACAAAGTGTGAAAGTGTGAAAGTTATCAGATAATTTTTTTCACACTTGCTTACAACTTCTATTTCTCCGTCAATTAAAAACTTCAGATTTTCGATTTTAAATTGTNAATTCAAAATTTGCCAATGAGACTCCACAGCGGGACAAAGTGTGAAAGTGTGAAAGTTATCAGATAATTTTTTTCACACTTGCTTACAACTTCTATTTCTCCGTCAATTAAAAACTTCAGATTTTCGATTTTAAATTGTTTTCAAGATTTTGATCAACGACATTGATTGATAATTTTTGATAGCATTTATTATTTATTAGCGTTTATTTATGACATTAATAACGCATTGGTAGCGTTTATGTATTGCCTGCACTCAATTAAATAACCCTAAATAAATTACTGAAATTTTGAAAATTTAGCCTTATTTGATTGTTTTCCCATTTGGATTATTTAATTACTACTTCAAACCTAGGGCTCACCCGATTCCTCTTCACACTTTTGCACACTTAGTACAGAAAGAGTTGAAATATTTTCAAGTGTGAAGGGTATAAGGTCTCACCCGCTGTGGCTTCACACTGATGCGCGCTTCAACATAAAAGTGTGCAATAAAGTCATCTGTGAAAGTGTGAAACTAAAAAGGTAGACCCCTAGNGCGCTTCAACATAAAAGTGTGCAATAAAGTCATCTGTGAAAGTGTGAAACTAAAAAGGTAGACCCCTAGTGTATAAATAGCGCAGTCTCAAGTATCTTCGGACTTAGCCTCTCTACTTATCTAAATACTTTTGATTCAATATTTAGATCATTTAAAAACAAATTTAGATAAAAAGTAATTTTTAATTAAAAAAATTACAGTTTGGCTTTGCTTTAAGTTGAAAAATGGCGCAGTAAAATACTCAATGGCTCTTATTCATTGAAAAAATGAGAATAATTGATTGATTTGTATTGAAGATGAGTCATTTTGGTAGAAAATGTCAACCCGACCTTGTAGACGGTGTGGGCAGATTTGATGGTATTGCATTATTCCTAAATATTTGAAAATAAATATCAAATTTCAACAACTTTATTAGTTATTCACCAAAATCGTAAGAGATAAACCGTTTTTCGGTGTCCACAGTTTGCTAGCCACTAACCAGGGATAAAAAAGTGTTTTAAATAAATAGTTTTTTTTTTAGTTTAAAACTCTTTATTTTTGTTTTGAACTGTTTTTTTTTTTTTTTTGTTTAAACATTACAATAAACTCAAAGAACGCACAAATGAGGACAGATCCATGTTCATGACACAGATGGGTTGCCCTGACATTTCTGCTTTTGTTCAAAACAAAGTTAAAAAATCAATGTTGTTTAAAACAGTTTAAAACATTATTTTAAACAAGCATGTTTTTTTTGTGCCACTAACTACCAAGTTTCCTGGGTATAGTGTCCACTATGTATATGTACGATATTGCTGACTCAAAGATAAGCTCCCTGTTTAGCAATTGTTTCTTGCGTAGTCGTTAGACTCAATAGGGTGCATTCAAAATTGATCGCTCACTCCATTTTTAAATAGCTGTATCCTTCCTTNTTTTTTTTTTTTTTTGTTTAAACATTACAATAAACTCAAAGAACGCACAAATGAGGACAGATCCATGTTCATGACACAGATGGGTTGCCCTGACATTTCTGCTTTTGTTCAAAACAAAGTTAAAAAATCAATGTTGTTTAAAACAGTTTAAAACATTATTTTAAACAAGCATGTTTTTTTNGTTCAAAACAAAGTTAAAAAATCAATGTTGTTTAAAACAGTTTAAAACATTATTTTAAACAAGCATGTTTTTTTGTGCCACTAACTACCAAGTTTCCTGGGTATAGTGTCCACTATGTCTATGTACGATATTGCTGACTCAAAGATAAACTCCCTGTTTAGCAATTGTTTCTTGGGTAGTCGTTAGACTCAATAGGGTGCATTCAAAATTGATCGCTCACTCCATTTTTAAATAGCTGTATCCTTCCTTATTAGTGGTAAAAGCAACTGTGCGATGTACGGATATTAGATTCCATTGTATAAACCAAACAACTTCGTATGTTTATGTAAATAAAACTGGGTGCGCACCTTTTGCCGAAGTACAAACATCCATGTCGAAAACAATTCGTTATTATAATTTATGTAAACAATTTCTTATGATAACTCGTCATTCGAGTTTGCTGCGTTTATACATATTTATTTATCAATCAAACTTTTGACACAATGAAATTAATTCAATATGTTCATAAAATTCTATTCTGATCATCCGTTTTTACTTCATAGGTGTTCGCATGTACGACTCAGAAGAAATTATTGAATCTCTCTCGGAAGGAGAATATGAGCCTATTATGTCCGCCATTTCCTCTGACTCGACAGGCGCAGAAGAAGATGAGAATACTAACACAGTTACAAAATCTCTACCTATTGTTCGACGTAAATCTGCATCACAAAGGAGACGTGCTTCTCAACCAAAGAAATCAACATTGACAGTGCAAGAACCATCTGGGAATGCCCANTAATTCAATATGTTCATAAAATTCTATTCTGATCATCCGTTTTTACTTCATAGGTGTTCGCATGTACGACTCAGAAGAAATTATTGAATCTTTCTCGGAAGGAGAATATGAGCCTATTATGTCGGCCATTTCCTCTGACTCGACAGGCGCAGAAGAAGATGAGAATACTAACACAGTTACAAAATCTCTACCTATTGTTCGACGTAAATCTGCATCACAAAGGAGACGTGCTTCTCAACCAAAGAAATCAACATTGACAGTGCAAGAACCATCTGGGAATGCCCAATCTCTTCCAGGTGTTCACGAGTATATTGCAAAGGATAAATCCGTTTGGTCGACGCTAGAGCCCCCCAAAAATACCACAAGAAATTACAGTATTCTTCGTCAGGATGGAAAACTACTTGGAAAGGCTGCTGATTCTACATTGAGTCCAGTGGAAATTTTCAAGCTTATGATGACACCTGATATGGTTGATCTAATTGTTAAATACACGAATATTTTTGCAACAAATGTCCATGCTCAGAAAATTTTAGCGGATGAAGGTAGGCAGCAAGAAGTTTCGACAAAGCGCCAGCGCAACGTAATATTGAAACTTACATCACAAGCTGAAATTTACGCTTACATTGGTGTAATTCTCTACTTTGGAATTGAAAAAAAATCGTAAGCAGCCATTATTTTTTCTTTCAAATTGTATCACCTATAGAGATATTTTCTTCATTTCTATCAAACAAACAATAATTGTTTACATACAAACCTGACAACTGTCTGCTTCAGTCATATTATCAATTGTGAACGGTAGTTTCGTCGACTATCAATCAAAGAAACTTTATTGCAAATTTTTATTGAAAAATTTAAAATCTTGGTTTAGGCATTGCTAGAAAATATTAGTTCAAATCTTTTTCATTGTTGAGCTTCTTGTTTGTATTTTTTTGAAACAATTCTGCTACTGCTAATAATAATTTATAGGGATAAGGTGTTAAATATTTTAATGATTAGCACAATTCCTATCAATTACACTTAACTTCAATGCACGCAAACATAACTATACTCTCGCTAAGGTATTTATACGAGTTGAATCACGTATCCCTCATCCAGTTTGTTTGAATTCAACCGATTGTGCTTTGACGTTGGAATAATTATATTCAAAGCTATTGGATGAAATATAGGATTATTAGTCGAATTAGATTAATTAAGTTAAGCTCAAACTAATTCATCTGGGTGTGTATTCAGAGCAACGGTCAGGCTCTGCTTATCTCATAACCACGTGGTTATGTCCTGAACACTGTTTAGAGAAACCGTTAGGGATGTTGTATTATTAAACGTCGTGGTGTGGTGCACGGTGGAAGCAGAATGCACAGCGGATCGAAACTGGTAACCCACCCAGAGGTCACTAGGGCTTTCAGTAATAATTGAAACAACTTCGGTGATCGACTTTGTTTAAGAGTTGGTTTTACTTGTCGTAAATTGTTCTCGGTTTTGAGTAGAGAAAAGAGAGAGGATGTTAAAATTATGGCATTTGTTTACCCGATTTTCAATAACAATTTTAAAAGTTAAAAATGAGTTCATTTACAGTATAAATTTTATTCTAAAGCAAATCTTGAGTAACCGTAGTTAGGGCTTGGATTTTAGATCGATAAAAAAATTCGATTCTTAATATTTAAAGTTGAGACGAAAAATATTGTGGTGAAGAAAAGTAAATTCCACACCGTGCTGAGGGGAGTCGATTTCTTTTGTTTTATAGATATTCCCAGCCTCTGAAAATAATCGGTTACTTGAAATAGTACTTGCAGGATAGGATAAGAATATTTTCATTATACGAGTCAAAAAAGGATAAATTGGAGAGTGCAATTTCCACCATACTAAAGGATGTTCTTTCCGAGAAAGAAGTATTGGTTGGGTAGCCAAATAAGTATTGATTTCACTTTCGGTTTTAGCTTTCAATTCAGTTGATAAGTCAACAGGTTGAGAATTGCACTCAGCTTCGAGAAGCAGTTCCAAAATGAACTATGAGTTTGTTGAGAAATATCAACTTCGGTATCTGCCGCGATATTCGATTGACTTTGAATTTAATTGTCGTTTGGATTTTGAACTTTTTCCAATCGGTTTTTAATTTCCTCCACCAAATATGATTTGATTCCTTCTTTTTTATCCGTAGGGAAAAAATTAAGTTTAAAGCGGGGGGTCGAGAAATGTGGCCATCGTGAAATCCTGATTATCAAAAATGTGATTAAATCTGGTTTTCATACTCTGAAGAAGTGTAGCTTTCATCGTTCCGACTCCTTGGTGTATAGTATTATTTTTTTCTAGGTAACAATTAACGGTCGCAACGGCTAGGATCACTTCGGAAAAAGTAGATTTTGAGTTACTGATTATTTTACAAATCTCCTAAAAAGGTTTCAAAAGTGAGAGTGTTGAGCTCACAAGGGACCATTGTTTAGTAGTTAGTTTTTGAAGATCAGATTCCTTCGAATAAAGCAAGAGAGCTTCTTTTTGTTTTAAAATTGATTTCAGTAGATAATAAAATGAATTCCAACGGGTTGAAACATCTTGTACCAATTTTTCAGCGTTAAGACCAAGCCGAGATTGAATTTCTTCGAGCTTGTGGGGTATGATGTGCTTACCTGTGTTGTAGTAGTATGTTCGAGGGTGATTTCCTCGAACATACTACGAAATGGCCGCCAAAATCTATTTTTGTTCGCCCTAAGACCCTTTGGCCCTAAAGACGCTTTGGCCCTAAGACCCTTTGACCCTAAGACCCTTTCACCCTAAGACCCTTTCACCCTAAGACCCTAAGTTGTCCCTCCACAGGTTACAGTATAACTGAGCCAGACACCCTGACACCCTAAGACCTCAAAATTTATTATTATTGATAAACACCGTAAGTCTTGGATCATTGTTGGGATGGAAGACCCTAAGTATTAAGTTCAAACATGTTTAAACCTGTCGCAAGGTCCACCGTCCACGGACCTAAGAACCTAAGTAACTCACCGTCCATTGAGCTAAGTCTGCACATAGCCTATGAACCTAAGAATTCGCATTCTCCACAACAAACCTAAGAACCTAAGTAACTCACCAGCCATTTGACCTAAGTCTGCGATGTTGCCACATCTCGAAGACTTAAGGTACTTCCTACAGCACAGTCATCTATGA